>MU001807.1:0-110364 GCA_010093585.1 Melanomma pulvis-pyrius CBS 109.77 | reverse complement strand
TCAATCTCTTCTTGTACTCAATCTCTTCTTGTACTCAATCTCTTCTTGTACTCAATCTCTTCTTGTACTCAATCTCTTCTTGTACTCAATCTCTTGTTCTATCATAGTATTTTGTAGCATACGAAAATATTATATTTCAATAAAACAAATGTCCTTTATTTAAAGGATAACCTGAAAGGGTTTATCCTGAAAGGGCAATATGCGACAGAAACATGACCATTTCCCGGTTGTGGTCATAATAATTCGCGATTCCATTAATGAAAACACGTAGGATTGCGTCATGTGCTCTTAGTAGGCGAAATTCCCCTTCTACACTCCTAATTAATAGAGAAAGTTCATTCGAAGCCTTACTAGTATGTAAATCCTACAGTGAAGTGAGATTTACTACAAAAAGATCGGCACAACCGCAGTTAGTGCGAGAGCAGGGTGCACTGTGATACACCCCTCTGGGTGAAGGTGAATCGACTACAGCTTGAGCTTAATGCTCCCACGTCTTCACTGCCAATTTTTATCTTCTTATTTCGCTCTCCATTTAAATATTTCCACCTCGACCCCTTCCACACTCGTCCACACCAACCACGATCAACTCGCAGCTCTGAATTATAGATCTTAGGACTCCAAGGAGTCTCGGGCTTTCTTAGGCTCCTGACACCTCCCACAATGTCGCTCTCGCCGCTATTGATCGACACGTACCGCCAATACAAGAGAGGGACAGAGAAATTCGTACAATGGCTCGCGGAGACCGCAAGACTCACGGGGACCGTTGACGATATCTTCATTGACAACCCGGATCCAAAGAAGGGCGGTAGACCCAAAGGCAAGAACCGAACTAAAGCGAAGAAGTCGGTACAATCCTACTTGGTCCCAGTGAAGGACTTCACGCGTCTCGCAACGGCTGTTGTGGCAACGATCAATTCCCAAGTGCCAACCCAGATGATCGAGATTCTCGAAGATGTCATTCAGGCTCGCAAGAGCTGCGCCGAGTGGTTTCTCGCCAATCAGACAGACGCAGACGACACCATTAAGGCACACAACGAAACTCATCAATTCTTCATCTCGGTCTTGCAGGAAGTTCTCCAGGTCCTAAAGCCAATGAAATTGAAGGAAAAAGAGAGCGTGAGGGTCGAAAATGAGTCTACAGATACTAATGGACATCGACTTGCAAACATGTTCGAGTATCTAGAACTGGAGGAACCAACCGAATCGGAGTGGTTACCTGACATACCTGGTCATATTGAACGCAAGGTAACTCCTATCTCGTACAAGATTGAGACATCCGACGACGAAATCTCATTCGCGATTTACTGCTTCCTCAAGGGTGCGACTGACATTCGGGTGTTTGTCCGGCGGACATGGAGGGAATACAAGAGTGGTAATATCACATTGCCGACTGCCTCGCTTACTATGAATGCGGCCCTTAAGATGATCGAGAACATGGACGAAACATTCCGAGGAACCTTCCCGCAATTTAAAAACCATGCCGACATCCTAAACTTCATTGAGAGAGGATACTGCCATGCAAAAAAAGCAAATAGTGACGTTGAAGACGACTTCTTCGCCTATAAATCAGATGGTCAGGAATTGTCTGCAGAGACTATGCTCTGCTGTCATACGACCGATTTGCTGTACAGATTTTTCTTGTCAGTCAAGGAACCAATATATAATCTCGAACATGAACGCTTATCACTGGACGAGGTGGCCCTCATCAAATGTATTTGCCACCTTTCGTTGCTCGGTCGCTTCGGAGACATGGACTACAACCAAGACCAAGTGGGACGGGCTATATCGATCATGTGCACAAGTGGGAACGCCTACACGTGGATAGTGTTCGCGGTGCAAGTTTTCTGGGACACACGCAGAGAACTCAACACAGAGCTGTGGCTTGGAGCCAAGGCCTTGGAAGGAATCGGATACTGGCTTGTACTTTGCTTGGACGAGTATCTTGGATCTGAGGGCCTTAATAAGATTGGCAACTGGCATCGGGTGCATCGCGACAACATAGTCAAGTTCAAGGAACACATCCAGTGTCTTGCGGTCGAAGACCATATTCAAGTATTGATTGATCGGAATCTCACACACAACGAGCGCAAGCAGTACGAGTTTGGAGGCTTCTTCTTATATCGAAATCACCCAGCACTGTGTGGATTGGTTGTACAGAGTTTGCTTTCAGCCTTCCATCAGGCTGGAATGAACATGGCCGGAGACCAAGGAATGATCATGGCTGCTGCACATCTCTACAATGCAGCACACCAGACAGGATTTTTGCCACGCGAAGTGAAGTGGGTGGACATGGATTACTTAATCGCGAAACAGGGCGACGAGGCGATTTTTGTGGGGGGTCGTCCCAAGACAGGAAGAGAGTTCGTATCCCATTTCAAACTTGCCTTCGGTCACGGCATTGTCCAATTTTCAAAAGACTATAACCCTGCTCGCTCACGTAACTACAAGGAAGGTTTCACCAGATCATTTGGCAAGAATCGGCGACTCCTTTACTTGTCCGAGTACGCCGAGCTCTTGGTGGAACGCAAGAGCAAAGTTGGCAAGGTCATTCAGTCCTCGAGCGCGTCTAGAGATATTAACATCATGACAGATATGCTCTCAACGAAATTTCTCGATACCGAAGAGCGATCGGAACAGGGAGGAATGGCAAATCCATCGCCACGGAAATCGAACAAACGCAACTTGACGGCAGTTCAGAGGCTCATGGCATTCAAGAACGCACTGAAGCAGGATGAGTACCCCATTCGCTTCAATGCCATGTCTTTGTTCCTCCGGTGTATCAGATTGCTTCCGCGCATTCAGCAAGACTGCCTCAATAATGCCCCGCTCGACTACCCAGAGGCACACTGCAGCTCTGGTATGGCTATGATTGCCGTGGTGTCACGCTTGCTCGCGGATTCAGCGGGTGTCCCCCAACTCTCGCCGTCTAGGTTTTCGCAGGCCATCCAATTTTTGCGCGAGACTATTGAGCGTGAGGGCGATGCGGAGTCCGTGGATACATCGGCGTGCTTGGCAGCCTTTGACGCAAATTATGGAGAAGACAGCGATGAGCCCGAACCCGAGCCGACATTCGAAAATCCATTTGAGGACCATTTCTCCATCTAACTTCGCGACATGTTTTCTGGGATCGTGTTTCAAGATGGCAATGGAGATTGCCGGCTGCCATTTAGCTCCCAGGGGATAGAGAGAGCATAAAGAGTCGCAATGAAAACAGAAAAAGATTTCTTGGTATCTTCTAGGCAGTTCAGGATTGCTTTGTGCTGGTTCTGAAGATATATTGCCAATTCCTTTTCATTATGGACAGAATCAACGTTGAACGAGTGGTATTGGGTTGCAGTTAGTGAAACTGTCTTTTCGCTGGCCTCTAAGCGATCAATACGTTTACCATTGTGGTAATTAATACTCACTCAGAACCATCGACTCTCCCTAGTCCCCAATTCTGGTTTGTTACTCCCACTGTAGAAGTAGTAATATATCTAGTCTTCTCACCTCCAGCTTCTTTCTTCCTTCGTTTGGCTGTAGGTATTGCAACATTCTCGCGGCTAGCTTCTGGATGCAAAGCGTACGCCATGCGAAAGGGATCATTGATGGAAGAGAATATGGGAATAGGTTGATAGCAACAGGATGGTTAGGTAGCCTTGTATAACAATGGAAAGAAACCCATATAGCCAGCGTGTGCCTTTTGTATTCTTGAAATACTTCTTTTAAACATGAACTTTTTTCAAACAAGAACTTTTTTCAAACATGAACTTTTTTCAAACATGAACTTCTTTCAAACATGAACTTCTTTCAAACATGATATTACATTGATCACGCTAAACTATAATCCACCTCCAAACCACCCCTTTCTTAACCCTCTATAACTTGATATCAAAACTAGTCCCACACCCACAACTACTCGTGGCTCCCGGAATCCCCGTAACCTTGAACTGACTCCCAATCAGTTCCATCGTATAATCAATCGTACTCCCATTCAAAAGTTCCAGGCTCGCCTCATCAATCACCACCTTGGCGCCCTTGTCCCCCTCAAACAGCGTATCTTCCTCCGTCGGCGGCGACTCTCCCAAGTCGGTCAGATCCATTAGGTACTGGAATCCGTGGCACCCACCCGATTCAATGGACACCCGGAGCGCGAGGTTGGGGTTGGAGTCTGATGCGCTGATGTTGGAGAGGCGAGCTGCGGCACGAGGGGAAAGGGAGATGAGCATTGGTGTACCGTCGTCGGCTGTGCGGGGGTTTTGAATTGCGCGCGCAGGTTGGGGGTCTGACGCGGTGGCGAGGGCACGGCGGGGGGTGAGGTGAATACGAGAGAGGGATAGTGGGGGGGTTCTAATAGCCAAGAGAGACCTTGTAGATAGTCGCTGGGTGGACGGCGCGAGGAAGTCGAGATATAGCGATTGCTGGGATGTGGCGGGTGGCATGCTGTACGCTCTGAGGAGGGGGGTCGGAGGTTTGATAGAGCTCCTTGCGGTGATGCGATGTGCTGCTCGGAAGCATGATGCGCACATTGTCGACGGCGATGGCATTACGCTAAACATTAGGGGTAGGCTGAATGACACTGAGGTTGGGGTCAGGACAATGGAGGAGCGAATACCAAAAAGTTGGAACGATGACCAACCAGCCATAAGGCGGCAAATCGCGGCAGAATAATCATCCACGTGACCATTGACGCCCGCCCCGCCATCTTTGCCCCACTTGTTCACGTTTCAACATTTCCAAGCTCCGATCCCATCCGTTGTCAACCATCCACTCCACAAAACCCCCACACCATATTGGCTGCGATGCCGAAACCCCAGAACCCGTTCCTAGAAATCCCTTTTTCGGAACTCTGCTCCGAGGAATATGCGAGAAAGGAAGACGAGAAAGATGTGCTGAGCCATCTTCGCAAAGAGTTTATCATCCCAACAAAGGCCGATCTGAAGAACAAACGATACGGACCGGCTCCCACCACTACTGCAGAAGGCCCAATTGGAATTACTCGAGCAGGTGAGTCGGAAGAGTCAATATATTTATGCGGAAACTCGCTTGGTCTCCAACCGCGACGAACGCGCGAATATGTGAATAAGTATCTCGACACGTGGGCCTCGAAAGGCGTATTTGGACACTTTAGGGAGCTAGAAGGTGGGCTGCCACCGTGGATGCATCTCGATGATGCGCTGAAAGAGCAGACATCCAAGATTGTGGGGGCGCTGCCGAGTGAAGTTGTCGTTATGGAGACATTGACGGCGAATCTGCATCTTTTGATGTCAAGTTTCTATCGGCCGACGAAAGACCGATACAAGATCATTATTGAGGGGAAGGCGTTTCCTAGTGACCATGTAAGACATCATACCTGCAATCTTGACATTAATTGGAACCTGTGAAATAACATCTCACAGTATGCCGCCCTCTCACAACTAGCCCACCACAACCTCCCATCATCCGCCCTCATCACCATAGTACCACCCTCCTTATCCTCGCCCTACCTATCCAACGAACACATCCTCTCTATTATATCCCAACACGCCGCAACCACCGCCCTCGTCCTCCTCCCCGGTATCCAATTCTACTCAGGCCAGTACTTCGATATCGATCTAATAACACGACACTGTCACTCCCTCGGCATAACTGTAGGCTGGGACCTTGCCCATGCTGTCGGAAACGTGCCCCTAAAGCTGCATGACTGGAACGTAGACTTCGCCGCATGGTGCAACTACAAATACATGAACGGAGGGCCCGGCGTTATCGGCGGTCTCTTCGTGCACGATAAGCACGGAAAAGTCGAATCCGTGTCCCCAGCCCCAGCTTCAAATCCAATTTCCACCACAGCAATACTATCTCCTAACGGCGATGCCCCATATGACAACGACACCCAACTCGCCTATCGCCCACGCCTCAGCGGCTGGTGGGGCAGCGACAAAACCTCCCGCTTCCTCATGTCCAACAATTTCGTTCCGATCCCCGGCGCCAGCGGCTTTCAACTTTCCAACCCCAGTGCCTTGGACATGACATCCGTCATCGCGAGTCTGGACGTCTTCTCCCTAACCAGCATATCCGCGCTCCGCGCACGTAGTCTAAACCTCACCGCGTACCTCGAAGCACGATTGCTCCGCTATGACGGCGCCGCCACCCCACCCTACAAAATCATCACGCCCTCGAATCCAGCGGAGCGGGGAGCCCAGCTTAGTATTCTGCTTAATCCGGGGATGCTAGAGCATGTGCTCGAGATTCTAGAGGAGGAAGGTGTGGTGGTAGACGAGCGGAAACCGGACGTGATCAGAGTTGCGCCTGCGCCTCTGTATAATTCGTATTGGGACGTGCATCGGTTTATGGAGGTGTTTCAGGGGGCATGTAAGAGTGCTTTGGCCATCTCTGGGGAGAAAGAGATAGAGAATGGGGCGCTGGTTGATGATACGCCTTTGGCTATGTAGGGATAGAGAATTGTTTTTCGTGTAGGGGAGGTGGATCAACTCTTAATCTTCACTCTAATGGGGCCTTTAGGTTTGGTCCATATTTGTATATATGTCAGATTTATAGTCACACATAATACACATATACCCACAGGAAATACATTCAAGCTCCAAAAGTCTTGAAGTAGAAGTGCAGGAATGTCATTTGTAATGAATTAAGATTCAAGCACATTATTCAAGCTCATAACCAAGATCAGGATCCGAACGCCTCATCCAAGAATCTCGATAAATGGCAACTCCTATACTCCAAGAATGCCACGATGCCATCTTACTCCAAACCCAATCTCCACCTAGACCGCCACTCACTGCTTCAACGCAAACGCAAACAAACTATCCATTTGCACCCACTGCCGTCCATTTCTCTCCAACCACCTCTCCACCACTGCCTTACATGCCCCAAAACCCCCTCTGTTAACTTCGGCCAGTACCTTCAACCGTTCCCTTCTCTCCATAACCTCTTGCCCAACTTTAATGCCCACGTCGTCCTTCTTCACCCGATCGACATCGAACAACGACTGGAAGTACAGCAGCTGGTTCCACACATCCTTCTCCTTGATTTCCCAGCCCATCTTGCCTAAGCAGCCGATCGCCAGGCCTCTAGGGCCCAGACACCGGTGTCCGTAGACAGACATTTGGCGCGTGCGAGCGTTACAGCTGGGGTCGTCGCAGATGAGGTAGCCGGCGTAGTATGCAGCGAGGGATTGGCGGATTGTGGATTCAAGCTGGGCGACTATGCTAAGGGTGTGGAGGATGATTCCACATGACGGATTTGGGCATTTGATGCCGTCGTTTGTGATGATTTCTGTGGAGAAGACCGAGTCGGAGGATATGCCTGAGAAGGGAAATGTGGTGTGGCAGCCACGACACCGGAGGTGTAACGGCGTGCAGGAGTTGAAGCGCACGGAATCTGGGATCTGGGACTCCAGAGGGTGGATCTCAGTGTCTTGGGCACTAGCGCCGTTGGAGATTGAGGAAACACGGTATTTGGATGTGTCGAGACCGAGACAGGCAGCGAGCATTGTGATATCGGTGCCTGAGATTGGGGCGCAGAGACGTTCGACTGGTGGCAGAATCTGCTTGTGGAGGTAGTAGTCGATATCCGGCTTAAATCCCGAATCCGCTTTGAGGACCTCGTCCACGGGCTGCGCGTTCTTCGCCGCGTTCTCGGCTGACCCAGAGGACTCGCCAGTGATGATGAAAGACATGACATCTTTTGCTTTGACATGCTTACCCTTCGCCATTAGCTTCAACGCTACTTGGACAGAGGGCATTGAGTTTCCGTTGGGGTATTCCTTGGGGTTCTTGCCGAGTTGCGTGAAGATCGTGTATTTGCGCGGCGGGATGGTGAATTCACGCATCTTCTGAGCGAGGTCGCGAAGGTAGTCGTGAATCTTCTCGACTACGGTTTCGGGGTCTTCACCTGAGAGAAGGAAGTTCAAGAGTGCACTGCTCACATTAGTCTCATAGAACTGGATGAAGGTATCGTGGGTAGATACGTACGTTGAGGTCTCCTTGGAAAGCGCACAATATTCTCTGCGTCTCATATCAAGACCCTTGACTTCTAGCTTTTCAATATACTTCCCATCGACAGGAACCATATTGATCGCAGCATACTTCTTCTTCGCATGGAGCAGGATACGGCGGAACACGTTGTCAATATCAATTTCTAGAAGCTTGTAGCTGTCATTGACCTCTCTCTTGAACTCATTACCGAGCTTCAGTGCATCCTGAATATTGTCTACGTTGGTATTGATCATGACGGAGTCCGTGTCACCGTAGATGACGCGCAGCATCTTCGCCTCGGCCATGTCCTTTGTGCGGCGAAGAATTTCTCGACCCTTATAGGTCGTGAGCATAGCGAGAGGTCGAGCGTAGAAGCGCGATTTGGTGTATCCCAAACAGCCGTACATGGAATTAGCTGTGAGTTTCAAGGCAAGCTGTTTGATATCCCAGGTTGCGAGTTCATCAGAACTGGCAGTCGGGCTCTTCATAAGCTTTTTCACTTCTCGTCGACGATTCACGAGGGTCGCAATGAGGCGTGGGAGAATACCCAAGTCTTGTGTGTTGCTTGGGACTTCTGGGACATTCTCATCATCCTCGGCCTACACTTCTGTTAGCTTGGTTCAGTAAGCGTTGTGGTTATACGTACAAGATCAGACCTATCGATGGTGGTAAAGCAGATGTTGAACTCCTGGATGATGCTGGGGTACAAACTGTTGAAGTCCATAACTATGATGAACTTATCATACAAGCCCTTCTCAGGTTCGAAGACAAGACCTCCTTTGTACTTGTCCTTCTTTTTCGCGTCCACACCTTCTTCGCCCTCGGCACCCTCTTCGTCGGCTTTAGGTTTGCCTTTACCCCAAGCTTTGTCGGGGCAAATGTACTTGTTCTTGTGGAACTCGTGAAGCAAAATGTACTCGTTTCGCTCGGCGCGTGTGCCACTCAAAGTGCGAGCCCAAGAGTTCCCAGCAAGATTGGTAAGAACTTTCGTGAGAGGAAGCGCCTGGACCTTGATCGAGATTGCTGCGATGAAATATGCATCAGCTTGACAATGCTTGACATAATTCATCAGGCCGTCCTTGGTAGTAGCCCAAGTCTTCAAAGCTGCTTCGTTGTCTAGCTCCTGTCGAGCTTTCCCTAGCATCAGTTGACACATTTCCTCAAGACTCCAAGACTGACACTTTGTCATGAGCGATTTTCCAAGATCGTTAGCTAAATCACAGAGCAAGCGTCCAGCAGCCAATTGCCTCTCGACATAAAAGCTACCTCCACCCTTGCCCATATTCCTTGGCCAATCACTCCTCCTCAACCGTCCAATTCGGTGCCAGCCTGGAGTCTTCCTCTCGCGCATACGGTTCAGTAACACGCTGTAATCGACGTCATCTAGACGGTGGCCAACCAACACATCTGGATCATGCCGTTGGAACATGGCCATGAAATAGCTGAGGAGATCTTGCTCCGTTTTCTTGAGGATAATGCTGCCTTTCTGCTTCTCCGCTTCGATTTTAAACCCGGTCGGGTACGCATCTCCATGTGGTCGCATAATGGTAAAGCTCTTGCATGGAAGTTCGTCTGCTGGAGTTGTGTTGGTCAACGAGAAGTTCTCGTAAACCATCGCGCTTGCCATGAGGATCTCTTGTTTATTGTCTTTGGCGTTGAACGTAGTGCGGAGAGAAATGCTCATGAGAGTAAGAGACGGAGCATCAAGGTTGTCTGAGTTTTCAAGCACTGAAATGAATTTTGGCTTGCTGACCTGAAGCTCGAGCTTGCACCAGGATGCGTTACTAACCGCGTTGAAATCGGGACCTTCGATATTTAGCCAGCAAGGACCCATGATATTTTTCCAGAGTACGAATTGTTCAAAAAGTGAGGTGTTTGTGCCGAATACGTGGGAAAATGTCTCTCCAGTCAAATCGGTAGCAAGAGGCATTTTGTCGTATCCATATAGGAGCTTGAGATAATCCGCCTCCTTCGGAATTCCGGGCAATTCGAAGGCGTACTTCCTAGTACAAGGTTTGATCATGTGCATGCCTACACGGTGCTTCGTCATAATGTCGTCCACCTCTTCGTATACGTCACTCATCTCGACTTCCTCGTCCGTAGCCTGTCCTCTCTTGTGGCGGTGCTCTCTCGGAAGGAAGAAGAGCTTTCGAAGAATATTATCGACTTTCACAAAGCAACTAACATAGTTTCCTGTCGTCTTGTCCTTCACCTTGCCGAAAAGACAGAGACTACCATTGACTTCAGTGTAGTCAATCCAGAACATTCGCAAGCTGCCGTCTTCTTCTAGCGCTGACTCAGGCTTCAGTTTGCCAACATTTGTAGTCGGCGCGGGGCTATTCATGACGTTGAGTTTGTTCGTAACCTCATTCCAGGATGATGCATCGACTCCCGTGGCAGTTGTAAGCCCAGCCGGCGAGGAGCTAGCCGGTGTAGGATAATCCATCTTCTTGATCTTCGGCACGGGACGTCGTCCAGCCATATTGATGCTGGCAGAGACTACGCCTGTATGGCCGATTGGCTGAGCCACCTCCATAAGGTCGTCCTCTTCTTCCTCAATTTTGACATTAGGCTGTGCCTTGCGTTCCACGGCCTTAGCAACGGGCGATGATTGTATGGGAAGGTCGCTCATGGGGGCATCATCGTCTAATGTCGGGAGGAATCCATCGTCATCGTCATAAGCGTTTTGCGCAGGAGGGGTATCGGGCATGTACGAGTCGGATGCATTGACCTGCTTCTTTGTTGCGCTCGGGCGGTTTTCAGATATAGGCGGGGACAGAACGCGTGTCTTTCGTCGTGCTTCGGTCTTGACGGGTCGCATGCGAGGCGCTGAGCGGCGGGGGAGGTTTGTGTCGACTTCACCAAGCAGATCCTGCATAAAATCTGTATCTGCAGCTGTGACGACAGGCTGTGGATTATCAGCCCAGATCAGAATTCGCTTTTAGGAGACATGCGGTGCCATACCTTTGGCTTTGGTGCCTTCGTCGCGGCCTTTGCGCTGAAATACTTGCTGATGCCATGGTTGATCTTCTCCTGCTTCTCCTTGTCTTCTTCGCGCTTTCTCTTGCCTGTCACGCGTCAGAATGCTTGTCACACGTGTAGAGTAGTTCTATGACGGGTCCATACCAGGTTTTCCCTTCGCGGGGCCATCCTCGTCCTCGCTGTCTGTGGCGGCGTGGTGGTAACCTGGGTGGTCGCCATCCCATTCTTCTCTGCCATCGTCGGCATACCCTTCGCCGTTATCATCTACAATGAAGTCGTCCTGATCGAGGCGACCCCGCACCACCTTCTTGTAGCCTTCTTCGTCGACCTCATCATACAATTGCTCTTCTTCGACAACCTCGTACGTGGAGAGGCGTGTCTTGCCGGCAGCGCGTAGAGCACGAAGCTCAGCCAACTTGGATGCCCGGGACATGGTGTGGTAAGAAAATTAAGTGTGAAGCAAAGAAAGAGGGGAAAGAGCGCGGGCGATGTCGTGTCGAGGTTGAGGAGAGGGACAGGTTCAGGGAAACATGGACGCGTTGTCGCGTAAAGTGGATTCTTAGCGCGACACGCTCAGACCACCGCCGCCTCCCATTTCGTGCTCCACCACCTAGAAGCCACCAACACTCATCAAAATTCTGCATCTCGACGTCACACATCAATATGGCATCCAAAGACCCTCTCGTGTGGATAGACTGCGAAGTAAAAGAAAAACTGGCCACTAGCATTGGAGATCCACTAACACTCCTAGATGACCGGTCTGGATCCTGGAAACGACACCATCATGTCACTCGCTTGCTTCGTCACTGACTACGATCTAAACCTTCTGGACCATGATGGGTTTGAGGCCATCATTCATCACAGCAAAGAAAGCCTTGACCGAATGGGAGAATGGTGCACACAACACCATGGCGACTCCGGATTGACCCAGGCTTGCCTCAACTCCACTACCACTGCTGACGAAGCAGCGGATGGTCTTCTCCAATATATTCGGAAGTACGTTCCCAAACCACGAACCGCTTTGTTAGCTGGAAATTCAGTCCATGCGGACAAATCCTTCTTGGTAAACGCCCCATATAACCTGGTCGTCGAGTACCTTCATTACCGGATTCTGGACGTCAGTAGCATCAAGGAGGCTGCCCGAAGATGGGCACCAGCAAGCATTTTAAAGCAAATTCCAAAGAAGCAGATGTTGCACGAAGCACGGCAAGACATCCTCGAAAGCATCCAGGAAGCCAAGTTTTATCAAGAGGCATTCTTCCAAAAAAAAGTTAATTCGAGCAAACAGCCTTCCAAGGCTGACCAAGGCAGTTTCGCCTAGATCTTGGTTCGCACGGCTTTGCAGTTTCAATTCCGACATTGCATGATTCACCTTTGATTTCGCTCGGACGCCAATGTATGCAGGGCTGCGGCGTAGCGATTGTACGGGTTTCAAAACTTGGACCCCAACTTGGATTGGCCAATTGAAGTCTATTCTATATCTTACGGAGGCCGGTCTTGATTCAATCTTGGCGATGCTAAAAATTTAGACATGTCCACCTCTTAATTACGTTGTTTCCGTTGCGACTTTGGAACCCTATTTACTTTCAACGCTCTCTGGCCCAACATGGCCGACCAGTATACCAGAGTGGATGATATTCACATCAATTCCACCAATGTTCTAAAAAACCACACCTATCTCATAACATGGGAGGCAGACCCTATAAGTGCAACTGTAAAATCTACCGCAACCTTTAATGCTAAGGTGTCGATCTAACAAAACTCTCTAGTACAGGATCATTCTCATGACTGATTTAATTAGACCCCCCGAGATGCAGTTGACTGGTAAGTTTATAAACTGAGTCACAAATAATATCTCTAATGCGCGTAGATGCTGCAACGGGGGGTTCCATGGAGTGGTATGTTGATTTAGATGGCGCAGGTCTGATCGCACCAGAGGGAGAGTACCGATTAATTCTTCAAAATCGCTGGACTGCCAGCAATAGAGCATACGGCGACTCGTTCAATTTGTTGAATCGCGAATCATCCAACCTGAATCAACTAGCCTCTTCGTCGCAATCGTCGATTTCAGCGGTCCCACTCTTAGGCTCGTCCACCTTCTCTTCAATATCACAGCAGACCATACCAACCTCAAACCCTTCGAGCACCACTACGGGCCCTACACCTTCTACGAACAACCCCGCTCTGTCCGCAACCTCCAGATCTGGCCCAGCCCAACCTACAAGCTTAGGCCTTGGATCTGGAGCTAAAGCCGGCATTGTAATTGGTGCAGTTCTCGGACTCCTCATTATCGCATTAGCTGCCTTTTGGTTAGGAAGACGGAGGAACAACGCAACAACACTATCACAGGAGGGGAAACCTCCCTCATGGGAAAAACACGAGATTGATGGGAACGAGATAGGTCACGATAATACGCCAATAATCGAAATGGACTCTGAGCGCCCCTTGCAAGAAATGCCACACTTCCATCAAACTCCCGCGGAGCTTCCTGCTGGAGTTCCTGGGTATTATGAGAGTTCGATTTCCTCATCTACAACTCATCTGCCGAATGATATCGATTTAGGTACCTCTTCCCCGACATGAGCAGAGTAACCAGATGTGTATCACCCAGGAACGGCTTGGACGTAGAAGGACTTGAGGATGAGACATAGGGACAAAAGTGTTTGATTGTGTTGCTCTCAACACTGCTTGAATTGAGCCAGACTAAGCTAGCGACGCGGCCTGCTTGTACGACCCAAGTTCAGCAACCAACTTCTTGGCCTATCATTTGCCTCTTCGCGCTCCATCAAGCACTCTCGCCAATGCAATGTTGCAATATTGCCTCCCCTGCAAACGTCACTGTGGGTAATATAACCAATCATCTTACACATGAACCCTTCGACCTGCTTCATTGAATTACCTGCATAGCGCTTCTACGAGATACTATATATACATTGCCTTGTCTAATTCAATCTCGTCGCTTTCTGTGATACTCGAGTAGGACAAGATGTAGTGCGTTGGATACAACACAAACAAGGCCGAATTTCGAGAAAGGTAGCTATTACAACTATTTTAGATGTCGGGTGAGGAGGCAATGTGAGGCTTAAATATATGGTGATGTGGAACTTGTGCTATACGAGCATTGTTCCGAAGTATCTTCATTCTATCCCCAGACTCATACGGCCGCATTCGATGCAGCTTGCTGTGACCCTCGATACCCGACTTGACAATCAGGGCCCTTCTCGTCCGGAATGTGCTTCTCACTCGGTGTTATGCCGGCTATATCAAATGCAGATTCCTAATATCCGGCCGGTTCATTGTTCGTCGTGGTCGATATAGTATCCAAATTTGATTTACACGCGAACTTCCAACTTCTAGGAGTAAACTTGTCTACAATAGACTTGAAAGCTGACTAGCATTTACAGAGTAATGTCAGTAAAAGTTTTAAAGCAGAAGAGCATCTCGGGCACATGTGGGGAGCTTACCAGCGTGCAAAGACTTGCATCTCCATCAAAATGCTTCCCTTCCGCTCGACATCCGGGAATCGTCATGATACGGTCATTGTATCTGACTCTTACAAAGTATTCGTCAAGTTCTTGGACCTCTTCTGTCGTAAGTTTCTTGACTGGTCGTTGCCCAATGCCTCGCGGCTCGCCCGCATCTCCCTGATTGGTGATTGAAGTCAAGCTAGTGGTAGCACTCCCCCATAACCACCGTGCACCTTCGTTCATACTTGGTGAAGGCGTTCGTCTCTTGCAAAACAGTTCAAAGATGATGTGGCTGGTGAAGGGCGGCCACTTCTCGTTCCTACTGAGACAACCAAGACTTGCTAACACTATACCGATAGTGCGATCGTGACAACCTAAGAGAGATAGCCTAGGCGGGGCGTTTGATTGCACGCTAAGCTCTTGCAGCATGTCATATTTCCGACTCCACTCTACTTGATCAACCATCTTCAGGACTATGTCCCCCACTAACTGGCCTACACCAAGCATTCGTAGTTCACGGGAAACACTATAGCCGCCAAAACTCTCGTCGATTACGATGCGGTCAATAATTTTGCGCACCCGTTCGTCGTAGAAATCGTCGGGAAGCCGAGTGTCGGGCCCATGGGCAAGTGTTGCATTGATGGAATCCATGATAGCCGACAAATTAGGCCGTGAGTCTACAGCTAAGGTTTTGTTACCAGGCATCCATTTACCCAGCTTTTTAGACAGATACCTCATGTCTTCACTTCCGTTCCACTTCTCTGCAGCTCCCTGAGAAAATGCTCTAGTAAGCTCTACGAGTCTAGCACACGACTTATTTGGGAGTAGTGTCTCTTCTGCCCGTGAGCGTATGGCAATATCCCAGGGAGCCGACGTCTGGTTTGTTTCTAAAGGATACAAACCGTGTAAAATCTGCTGCACCGACTCGACGACTCGCGGCACCGCCGTTGTTCGGATATAGAGCATTCTAGCATCTGATAGGTGCTTTGGCAACTTCTGAGCGTTAATTGGGCCCCTATTACGCGATAAGGTTATGCTGGGACATTACCAAGCTTAGCTGATCGACATAGAGCCAGCGCAACCATTTGCCGAAGGTAAGGGAGGTTTCTCGTCCTTTATCAGTAAGTTCGCCCGGCATGCTATAGAATCCTGTCAGGAAATACGCCTCGGGATTACGCCTGGACAGGCAAGCCTTATATACCAGATGCTGCTGGTTTCACCACCTGCTCCCTGTGCGGCAATCGAGCGTCCGTCGGGCCCGGATGTCTCTAGACGTCTCTTCCAAGTCATAGATTCCCATTGAGAGCCATCTTGGGTAGCCATGACGACCTGGGTAAACCGCTGAGCCGCACTGCAATACGGCCAATCTATAGAGTCAGCGACCGAGTGTGTAGCTAATTAGCTTTCCTCACTTACAGGGAGATAACCCAGTCTAATGCCGAGTGCGAAGTCAGTACAGCAGCGAAGGTATTAGGAGCCCGCACCGACTTACGTTCTGAAAGCGGGGCCATATTGGGCTTCGCTCGCCATGGCGGACGAGCTGATTCCTCAAGCCGTTTAGTGCCCAGCGCCCAACGAATTAGCTATACATTAGGGGAAACGAACAATCTGCACCTGCTCAATATTCAGCCCTGGTGGACAAGGAGCTATTGTTGCGCTATCGATGGATGTCATGGCGATAAGGCTGGGGACAAAACAGTTTGAAACAGATCGAGCCAGTTGGTTTGGCGGTTTGATGAGTTGAGCTGTGCCACTTGGTTGCCTTAGTCACCCAGGAATTGATTGTGATTGGGAAACCTGATATACATGCCAAGGCCTAGCTTACAAAGCAAGCTCAGCCAGCGAGCAGGGTTTTGCCAAGCCACATTAAGCCTAACTATTCCATAACGCACGGGCCAGTCCCAGCCTCGCGCAACACCAGCCATCAACTTTCCTGCCATCGCAATTGTTGCACCACAAACCGCCATCATGACTTTTAAAGATGAGAACCCCATATTTCTTCGTATTCCCCTCTCTATCTCCCTTGATCAGCGACTTCTACTCCCTAGCATTAACTTTCTTCGCTTCACAACCCTCATTAGTCACTCTTCAATATGCTTTTCAACACGAGTTACCTAGCCTTGATACTTTGTATCTCCACCTTCTCCAACGGGCTTCCTCTCGAAGGTGCACTGAAGCCTCACGGCCTTTCCCCACGCGCCAAATCCTACTCTATCGTCAACGTCGATGGCGGCTCGACGTCAACGCCTTCCGAAGCAACCACGATTGTAGAAGAGAAAACCAAGACAAAGACTGTGAAAGTCACAGACGTCGCCCCAACAGTGACCAACACGGTTACGACAACTGTTGTCGACCCAACTCCAACACCATCTCCCATTTTAGCGTCTTCGAGCAGTGTGCTTCTGGGGCCAACGACGTCAATCTCACATACATTAGTCTCGGCACCAGAAAGCACTCCCCAACCTCCGCCGAGCTCCTCTAAGAAACCTACCGAGTTTCCGAAACCCAGCGTAGTGACTATAATCGTCACGGCGCCTGCCGAGCCTACCGAATACTACGACAATGGATTGTGGCATACTAGTTATGTTGTCAAGACCTTCGAGACTGCTGCAGTGACAGCAACTCTATCTACAATATCGAGCTCTGCTATCTCCATTCTACCCCTCCCGACCAAAACATAAGGTTGACGCGGAGTTTGAATGCTGTAAACAAAACGCTGTATTTCCGGCTGGGGACACATATTTCTACGTATATTATTACTGGCACAATTGGCACTGTGCCTTGTAGATTTTTGGGAGGAAATGATTCGTACGGAGTTTACGTGGATATAATTCAAGGATTGCCATGACACTGATGGGTTAGAATATGGCATCGGGACGGCGTTTCCGGTAATTGTAGGTAGGTGTTGTTATGTGTATATGTAGAATAGATACAATGGATAATGATAGAACACTTATGACACATGTCAACGAATGATCGGTCCCAAAGTTCCTCCATAAATTTGTTAGGCGACTCGCTTTGCCTACTGTCCAGGTCTTCTTAGCGATAAAAATGTCACTTGCCAGACACTAGCCACATCGTAATCAGGGTATATAATAAGTGGTTAGATTGTCTTCTAGTTCGCGTTGATTCGAACTCACTGATGACGGAACTCGAGCTGCAGCCACATGCAGCCACTGCCAAGCCATCTCCGCCGACCTTCGTGAATCGTAACGAAGGCTCACGACACTACTCCGTCCAGCTCCACCAACCCCGGAATCAACACCCCCACCACACACAATGGCGTCGCCGCCCCCGGTAGAAGACCAGGCCCGCCTTCTCGAGGATGCTCTTGCTGTGGTGCGCCAGCAGACGCTGCTGATGCGGCGATGTCTCGAGACTCCCGGCAAACTGATGGATGCGCTCAAGTGCAGGTACGCCCGCAGCTCCCGCGGCACCCACAACGAGCTCTCGCTGGCGCTACAGTACTGACTCCATATGCGCACAGCTCCACCCTTGTATCTGAGCTGCGGACGAGCAGTCTGGGGCCCAAACAGTACTACGAGCTGTACATGGCCGTCTTCGATGCCTTGCGCCATCTCGCCGTCTACCTCCGTGACAATCACCCCGTGAACCACCTCGCCGACCTGTACGAGCTCGTCCAGTATGCCGGAAATATCATCCCGCGCCTGTACCTCATGATCACCGTCGGCACCGTCTATATGGCAATCGAGGATGCCCCGGTTAAGGAGATCATGAAGGACATGATGGAAATGAGTCGCGGCGTGCAGCACCCAATCCGAGGGCTATTTCTCCGATACTACCTGGCCGGACAAGCACGGGACTGCCTGCCCTCGGGCGATGGCGAGGGTCCAGAAGGGAATCTACAAGACTCGATTAGCTTCATCCTTACCAATTTCGTCGAAATGAACAAGCTGTGGGTGCGGTTACAGCACCAAGGGCATTCGAGGGAACGGGAACAGAGGACCAAGGAGCGACAGGAGCTACAGCAGCTTGTAGGCAGCAACCTGGTCAGACTAAGCCAGCTCGCGGACCTAGAGAACTACAAGAAGATCCTGAATCCCTTGCTGGAGCAGATTGTGCAGTGCCGAGATGTCCTGGCACAGGAATATCTCCTGGAAGGTACGTTCATATTAGCGTGTGTGCTGAGGTTACTTCGCTGACTGGGCGATCAGTCGTCACCCAGGTTTTCCCTGACGAGTTCCATCTCCACACGCTCGACCAGTTCCTTTCCGCAGTCGCGCGTCTAAACCCGCATGTAAATGTCAAAGCGATTGTTGTTGGCTTAATGGATCGGTTATCCGCGTATGCCCAAAGAGAGTCGGAGACTGAGAGCCCCGAGCAGCGACAGAAAACTGAGGAGGAATCCATCGCCAATCTCTTGGAGCAGTTGAGGATAGCTAAGGAAACTAAAACGGCGGAACCAACATCTCCAACAGAGCAACAGAATGGCGATGCATCCGAGGAAGCCCAGCCAAACACAGAAGCGGAATCTTCAGCATCATCGATAACAGCTGTGTCTAAAGCGGAGACAGTAACTGAGACAACCGAAGCGGACGGAGAAATTGAGAAATCGCGTGGAATACCCAAGAATGTGAAACTCTTCGAGATATTCCACGAACAGGTGGCGACGCTTGTAAAGATGCAACGATTAACCATCCAGGACACAATTGGGTTGTTAGTGTCGCTAGCTAATCTTGCTCTGTAAGTCTGATGTATCTTAATTTCAGAGCTTGCTAATGATCTCAGCAACATTTACCCTGAACGCCTCGACTACGTTGATCAAGTCTTGGCATTCGCAAATCAAAAGGTCTCTGAATACGCAAACAGCGCCGACTTGCACTCTCAAGCAACGCAGAGCCAGATCCTCAGCCTTCTTCTCGCTCCCATCAAAACCTACATTTCTCTTTTCACTGCTCTAGCGTTACCTAGTTTCATACCCCTCTTACATTCCCAGCCATATCCCACCCGAAGAGCTGTGGCGGGCGAAGTCGCACGAAGTTTGTTGCGAAACAAGACCCCTATCACCTCTGTGGAGAACCTCGAAAGTGTTCTGGAAATTCTCAAGGTCCTGATCCGGGAAGGAATACAACAAGCTTCTGGTTATCCTGGAGGTCCGATTCAAAGAAAAGCCACGGAAACCGACGAGACGATTGAGGAACAGGGATGGCTAGCTCGAATGGTACATCTCATCCAAGGCTCGGATAACGATACCCAGTTCAAGGTAGGGTCATACGCGCGAATTCTATGAATGCGACTGACATATCTCTAGCTTCTGCAAACCGCCCGCAAGGCCTTCGCAGATGGAAATGAACGCGTCAAATTCACTTCGCCAGCTCTTCTCACCGCGTCTCTCAAGCTCGCACGCCGCTTCAAAGCCCGCGAGCACTTTGATGACAATTGGTCTTCTCAGTCCTCTGCTCTTTACAAATTTATGCACAGTACCCTATCCACGCTCTATGCACGGGTCACAGGTTCCGCGGATCTCTCCCTTCGACTCTTTGTTGGCTGTGGTCAAGTCGCAGACCAAAATGGCTTCGAGGAAGTCGCCTACGAGTTTTTCGCTCAAGCGTTTACAATATACGAAGAGGCCATCAGTGACTCAAGAGCACAGTTCCAGGCTGTG
Organism: Melanomma pulvis-pyrius CBS 109.77; assembly: GCA_010093585.1. Lineage (NCBI taxonomy): Eukaryota > Fungi > Ascomycota > Dothideomycetes > Pleosporales > Melanommataceae > Melanomma > Melanomma pulvis-pyrius. Next base: position 90,337 of record MU001807.1, on the reverse strand, counting down.
TGTGTGATTGCTAGCGGCCTGCACACTACCAGAAACTTCGGGAAGGAGAATTACGATACCCTGATCACGAAGTGCGCGTTGCATGGGAGTAAGCTACTCAAGAAGCCGGATCAGTGCCGTGCAGTGTACCTAGCAAGCCACTTGTGGTGGGCAACTGAGATTCGAGCATTGGGCGACGAGGACCCAAAGAACGTGAGTGCTCATACTTTGTCGCAGCTAAGGACTTGAACTGACATCTCTAGCTTTACCGTGATGGAAAACGAGTACTGGAGTGTCTCCAGCGTGCACTCCGAGTCGCTGATGCTTGCATGGATGCCGCGGTGTCGGTGGAGCTGTTTGTCGAGATTCTGAATAGATATGTTTACTATTTTGACCAGGAGAACGATGCTGTAAGTCATGACTCCGTAATCCCCTATTAATATGATGCTAAGTTAATACAGGTCACAACGAAATATCTCAATGGTCTCATCGAGCTCATCCATTCGAACCTTCAATCCAACGAGAACGCCTCGTCGCTCGAGAACCCGCGGCGACATTTCCAACGCACTCTTGATTACATCGCGAGCAGAGAGTATGAGGGTGTCGTCACTACGGCAAAATAGGCAGAGTGCGTAGGTAATGCGCTACCAGTAATAGAATGAGGGGAGGAGGAAAGCAAGGGGAAGAAGCGAGTCATTCTTGATCGATGTGACAACTCCTTGTACTATAGTATAGCTTGCGAGGAGTCTTTTGGGCATAGCGCTTTTGGCTGGTCGGTAGGTGTATATGTATGCTTGTGAGAGAAAGAGAGGCTTGAAGATGGTGTGTGAAGTGAACATTTCGGTGATGGCTTCAGGGGCGTGACAGTGATGGTGACCACACGTTTGCATGGCACTTTTGTTCGTCCAATGTAGTATTCTTAGAGCCATTCCCAACGTCTACCTCGTATATAACCCCTCAATCTCTACCCTCACGACTCCTAGTCTACATCCATCCTCCTCCCACTATTTCAGAATTATGGATATTCTCCGTTAATGATGTCTTTTTCTTTTTCAAAACCTTGTCTTCGGCAGCGGATGGACCTGTTCCCCACAAGTGCCTCTAGATCTAAAATAAACCACCATCTTAAATGATGGACTGCTTGTCTTTCAAAAGGAAAACCAATCTGTACCTACGTCTGTTGTCTGGTAGTGGCTTCCGAGTCTTGAGTTGCGTGACTACTTGTACATGCACTGTCTATGTCAAAGTAACGAAACCCCGGTGCACATGGATCGAATCCTTCAAGCTACCTCGGTGGTCTAAAAGAGCTTTGGCATCTGGGCAATGACTCTTTTTTAAAAACCATGACTTCGATAATTACATGGACCTGTGGCTGGGTAGTGCATTTGAGTTTAAAATCAGTAATTTTTTCGAAATGTAGTGCTTGTTTCAAAAGCCTACGCCTCAGCTTGATGGATCGTTTCCCGCGAACTTCTTCCGTCATTGAAAAGGAATTCAACATACAGTCATAGACTTTCCGGGCGAAATGATCATGTAGAGATGTTGGCAAGTTGGAGAAATTTGACAACGAGCTTGTTGAAGTGTTGGATGATAGTGTTCCAGCACAGAGGGCGTTGGGACTCATAAGCTTCCCAAAAGAATTTAGGTCAAGCACCCCTAAACACTCAGGATCTTTGTTTCCTATCAAGTACGAAAATAATCATGGCCCACAATCCTACAACAATTAGATGTCTGAGCTACATTCCACCAGAAAGGAGGTTCGTACCCTGATATGCCTGATGTGGGCCCGATTAGCTGTTGAATTGCTTCAGTGGAGTATTTGTGGATGAGTCGCAAGAAAACTTACGCAACGAGACATCGTACTGGACCATGATAAATTGGATAAACAATGATCGATCAATGCTCTTTTCTTGTTATCCGATCCCATGGGCTTCAAGACTTTCTTGCGCGCCTCCAACCGCTCACAACAAATGAGTTGAAGCAACGCTCCCCCAGGCCCTAGCCCAGCGAGAAGTACGATCCACATTCCAGATATCCATATGAGGTACCCAACGACCACCCTGCAGCACAGTACCGATGAATTCCTTTTCTTCTTCCCTTCCATCGGTGCTCTGCATAAAACACTACCGAACGGGAGAAGGATACTAGACGGTGATATCATGGACCGGGAGTCGCTCTTCTTCGATCAGTCTCCACCCAGGAAATCAACGCTTTGACAGCCGCAGATGCCTATATAAACTTAGTTCTAGGCCCACATTCGTTCATCTTCACGCCAATGCACTTATTCTACTCAAAATAGTTGCAGAATTACCCCATGAGCATCTGCGTGGAACAACTTCTGCAGAATATAAACCGATACCGAGAAGAGGCGTGGAGGATTTTCCTGTTGTATTGCTGGACGCCTATGTCGATCTTTGGAATTGGCTTTTGGCAATAAAACATTACGCAACCGCAATATGTAGAAAAACCGGAGAAAGCCCAATGGGAACAAAATACCAAAAGCCCAACATACATTATATAAACCCCAGAAGAATATGGACTATGTTGCTCTTGTTCAGTCACTCCGATTCCAACTTATAAAATTGGGGGGGTTTTTTTAAAAAATAAAAATGACTGAGGCGTTTGGCGGAGACATTAAAAAACTTATTCCTCAATTCGATTTGCATTTGCACCTCTTCACCTCTACACATTTCCTGAACTGTCAAACGCGAGCTTCAAAGTGCCATTATGACTCGATTGTGCACAGTCACTCAATCCCCGGCATAGGACAGTAGAATGCGTGTATGGTTCTAAAAGAATCATCCACTCCTACATGAGTGGATGCTCGGCGGGATTTCGACCTCCGAAACTGAGACTCAAGCGAGTATGTCTAGCGGCTTCTGGGCATAGCTTGATAGAGACCGAGAAGGAAACGTCGAAATCAAATATTTACAACGATAAGCAATGATAGAACGCAAAGATTGTACTTAGGCTCAAGTGCAAAGTCGTGGTCTCTTCCTCAAACGAGATGGATTAGTTGTGGCAACATCGAGCCCCTTGAGCTCTATGAGAACCCCCTTCTCTGCGGCTTCTTTCCTCTCCTTCACACGATACTTCCAGCACCAAGGTCGTTAAAATTCCGCGACCGACAAAAAAATTGGGCTTTGTGCGAGTATTCCTGGACGTGACAACTAAATTCAGACACTGCCCTCATTGTCTTGCGATGGATGCTGGCGACTAAAAAAGCGAGATATACCACTGATGAGTGTGTGGGACTCCCCCCCGCGCTGCGAAAACAAAAGAAATCTTCAGTACGAGTGCATGAGAGGCTCTTTCCCTAGTTGTTTAAACATATACAAACGATGAACTAGGGACTTCGGTGTCAGAGACTCTGGGATCCGGATTCTCCACTGGTTTGCATCCATGCCCCTTTGTATCAAGTATCGACAAAGGCTCAAAATTTACTGCTTAATGAATCCATGTGTGGATTTGAGTCCTGTCTTCCCTAAAAACACGACTGTCTGGTGTCATGAATTTTCGGAGAGATGCTTGGAATACAAGCAAGCCGTTCCGAGGAGACGATTCACGCTGTATTGGAACAGAACAGCGGAGTAAAGGACATGTGTTAGTTCATCCATAGCTAGTGATCTGGCAGTCGACGAACAACTAAAGCCAAGAAATTCCATAACAGTCCAATCATAGTTTTACCACGGAAGAGTGGATGTGGTGGACTGCAGAAGTAAAGTTTCACAGAGAGCAAGCATGGCGAGTGCCGGAAGTGAGACTCTCCATCGCAACTTCCGAGAATCCCGAATTGCTGGATCTTTGCTGGAACCAGCGTTCTACTCGCGTTTCAAGATCACTATATAACCACCAAGCCTCCGCTCTTCTTCTTCTTCTCCTTCTTCTCTCCACAACTCTACAAATAGCTCAACTCTCCAAAAGGATCAGATGCCCATGTAATGGGCCGTCCCTCCCTTTCCACAAAAGAAGTCATGGCAGAAAAAACGATCCGTGGGTTTCGTATTTGCGATGTTAAAATCGCCAGGGGAACAGGACGCGCGTAATGACCTTCTGTGTTTTGGCCGGGCCAAAAAAACCGTAGCCACAAAGATTGAAACAACAATCGATGCGAAGATTCTCGCGTCCCTAAAAATAAACTCCAAGCAGGCACGTTGTAAGATCGGGACGGAGAGCCACGGGTGCAAATAGAGAGCGAGTAGTAGTGATGCAGAGCATATTTGGCGTTGGGCGATGAGAAAGAAGCTTGGTTTAGCCTTGAAGTGTCGCTGTGCGCTAATTGATCACCTGGGAAACCCTACATATCTCCCCATTCTCAGTTCTTCGATCCTCTCTTGTTCCTACTCGAGAAGCTAAAACAATTCGGGTTATGGGTGTTTTTCTGCCTAGAACTGGAATCATTCACATAATATGTTTGGGAGATTCTCTGAAAAGACCGGCGTACGGAGTAAGGTGTGGTTTTTGTTCGGTCGAGTCTTGAACGACCACGTGAATGACTAATTTGGTAATTCTACGGCTACAATATATATAGGGGTAGTCTGGGGTTTATGTAGGGGATTTGGTGATGATGGTGATCGCTGAGTGAGTAACGAGGGTTGTTTGCTGTTGCTAGCTGTAATGCGCTAACGTGATTCGAGTACAGAAATGAAGAGAGAATGAGACGTGAGATGTGGAAAGAAAAGAGAGTGAAAAGTGGGGGTGAGGATGAGGTAAAATTGTGTGCGGTCGCGCCTTCCTCGTTAGATTCCGCGGACAAAAAATGATCTACTAAGCTGACAGAACATTCTACTCATACGGATGTGTGCCTATGCATTTCCACATTTCTTCCCTCTACTCGCTTATCCGTCTCATACCAGAGACTAGAAACCCTCTCCTGGTTCAGAAGTCTACCACCATCTCCGCCAAACTTTCCTCCAACCCCGTCCACCCCCTCCCTTCCTTAACCCACCCCAAAACCTCTAGTGCTCTCTGATTCGGCACTTTACACTTATCCACTCCCATACCCTCCACATCAGCTGGGAAGTCTCGTCCTGGGAAGAGCTTTCTGTACACGGCGAGGATGTTGTTGAAATTAAACGGCTCGGCGAAGGCAAAGAGCCGCTCGGAGGCGACATCCGAGTAGATGAGTGCGCTTACGTGGATGAGGGCGGTGTCGATAGGGTCGACGTACCATTCTAAAACTCGTTAGTTGATGAAAGGTGGAGGTTCGGGAGTAGCGTACGCGGCGTGATGACCTTGGACAACATATCGAAGTTCTCGCCCGTGAAAGCGCCCTTTGCCCACTCGATGGTAGAGGGGGTTCCTTGGTGCTTGGGGATCAGGACTTTGCCAAAGTTGGCGTTGGGGAGCTACATACACCACATCATCAGCGCTCTCTCACACACACATCGCACTCTCAACAAGCACGAAGAAGACTCACAACAGAATTGAACACAAACCCGGGCTTGTGCTCCCCAACCCACTTCCAAAGCGCCTTCTCCGTCTCAGTCTTCAGAGCCGCATACATATACAGCCCTTTCAAATACTCTGGTTCGTCCTTCGGATGGTTCCATCCCTTCTTGATACCAACCTCATTGTAGCTGCTCTCATCGATGGAGAACTCGACATTTGGCTTAGGAAACGTCGACGCGATGGAGGAGGACGTGAACACGACGCGCGTGATGCTGGGTTCCTTAGCGCAGGCCTTGACCGCGTTGAGGCCGCCATTGACGGCAGTGGGGATGGCGACGTAAGGATCGGTTCCCGAAAGTGGGGACGCAACGTGGACGAAGCCAGAAGTGCCTGGCGAGTGTGTCGACGTTAGCCTCCTAATTTTCTAAACCAATCGAGTGGGAATCATATGGAGAAAGACGTGCCCTTGACAGCTTCATCGTAGCACCCCTCGACCGTCATATCCGGCACGCTGACCAGCTCGAACTTGGCACCCTTGTGCTTGTCAGCGAAATACTCGGTCAACCACGCGCACTTCTCGACGTCGCGCACCGCGCCGCGGACATGGTATCCGCGGGCCAGGAGTTGATCTGCGATGTGACTGCCAATGAGGCCGTTTACCCCCGTCACGAAGACGGTGGAGCCAGGGTGGATGGCGAGAGCAGGCATGATGGTGTGTGTGCACGAGTGTGAATGAAGGGAGGGGCTGCTGAAGTAAGCAAGAAAGGGGTAAGGGGTCAGGTGTCGTGCAAGTGCGAAAAAAGTTGGTCAAGTTGCGGGAATGTGGCTACGAGATGGGGGAGAGGACGGGAAAGAAGGGATGAGAAGAGGGTGAGGGGGTGCGGGTTAAATAGTGCTTGCAAGGAGGGTCGCGAGTGTGCGACGAGGATTCGGCAGGATAAGCATGGGCTAACGCGGTTGGGAATGGTGCATGCAGAAAGACACCGTATTGTGGGCAGATTAGAAATGGGCTGAACTTGTAATGTTGGATGGGGGGGGGTGAAGTGGCAGACTTGTCGTATGGAGCGACAGTGCGGGAAATTGAGAATGTAGAATAGAGCTAAAGAACACGGGGCTACTAACGTCTTTTGCACTGAACACACTCACCAGCAAACTGCTAGGCGAAGGAGCCACTGATTCCGTCATATCGATATCCTTGTTGAGGAAAAATTGACCTTTCAGAGAAGTTCTAGAAGTTGAAATCTATATCTTGACCACCCATCTCCAAACTCATCTACCATTGCTCAGTCAACAGCCACATCCAGCACCCGTCTCTCTTCCTTTCTAATCTCCACCCACCCGTCCTTCTCCAGCCTCACAATCTTGCCGTCAATACAGATTCTGCGCCATCTCGCATCCTCCTCTTTCCCCTGGAACTCAATCCGCAGTCCATCAACAGCTTCGTACAGCACAGCCTTGTCATCCACATGTTTCCCGCCCTGATACGCCAACCCCATGATCCTCATCGCCTCGTCCCCATCCGTCGGGCCAAAGTGCACAAGATGCAAGCTCCCATCCAGTGGCTTCGAAGCGGGCGAAATCGTGAACGGTTTCTCCAAGTTCGACACCATAGAGGCCAGGACGTACATGTGCTCCTCCTTTTCTAGCGACGTCCAGGTCTCGCCTTTCAGAACCGAGACTTTGGCTTTGTACGGGTGCGGTAGCGATCCATCCGCTGGGTACAGTGCCTCTTTAGCAGCCATCTTGAACCTCTCTACGCCGAATTTGCGGTACTCGACCGTATCGCTGTCCGCGACGAGCGAGGCATGCATGCCCCAACTGGCCACGACTGCGCCATGGAGGATGGGATACTGAGTCTGAGGGTCTTTGGGCAGCTCCTCCTCGCTGCGGGCCTCGTCGACGAGTAAGCGCGCTCCTGGCGAAAAAGATGCCGTGAATATTGGTAACGGGCGATGATTGTCGACGGCTAGGGCGCTCAGACCCCATGTGTTGTCTTTCCCGGCGTTGATGGAATGATACAATGCGTTTGCCGTGCCAAGGGGTAGCAGAACCACCGAAGGAGCCTTGTATTCCGCAGAGGCTGGTTTGGACAACAAGCCATTCACGAGATCCACAACGCCACCGTCTCCAGACAGCAGTATGATACGTAGATGAGAACCCGCATTTGCCTGCGGGAAGAAGATCTTGCTCGTGAGATCTGATATCGTTGCAGTCGATTGAGTCTGATGAACGTGGAAGCTACTATGCGATGTGGGGAAAAGAGTCGCTAGGACTGGTTTCACGGCATCCTCGAAGAACGCGATTGCTTGATTTGCTCCAGACCCAGTGGACAGAATGATGTGAGTCTCTCGATCGCTGGTGTCTAGCCACGGGGAAGCGGAGGCAGAAAGTCCTTTTGTGACTTTGACATGGGGAGGTGCTGCGGGATCCGTACTGTCGTGCTCAACCTGTACAATTATCGAGGAGAGCCCGTCCGGATTCGGAACCACGGCCACTAGGTTTCCTCTATCAATGGTCTGCTCCTCGCCCTCCTCGTTCTTGAAACTGAACTTGGCTGATTCGGCCATGTAGGGGAAGGTGCTCAGGGGTTCTTCACTTCTCGTGTCTTGCTGTAGCAGCCCCCTTTTCAAGATATGTAGTTGTTTAAGATGGCGAGAACGTTGTCGCTACACAGTATGGATGATGACCGGAAGCTCAACGATAATTACGCAAGCCGTGCCTACTCCGTCGCCTGTCCCGATTCGCCTCGCTAATCGCACCCCAGTTCCTCGGCCCTAACCGCATCCGCTCGGGGCCTGGAGATAGCTTCCCAGACGCTCGAAAACAAAGGTCTCGTTCCTCGATGGTCTCAAATAAATCCGCGGCTGAATGCCCATCTAAAGCTGCGCTCCTCGCTCTGTAATTGCACTCAGCTCGCTCGCCTCGTTTCCCCCAATTGGAAAGTGTAGGACTGAACTGTCAGCATTCGGTCTGCAGCCTTACGTCACCAAGCCACTTCAAGCCTGCTGCTCACCACGGCGGGCAGTGCCTTGTCTCATTCCGCCCAGCGCCGCACCAGCCTGCGGCTGACATCTCTAATCATTCCAATTTCGCAGTCACAGAAGCCACAAACAGACCACCTTAGTCACATCCTCTCGCTGGCAATTCTTTTGTGCCGCGAGCGAGCGACGACCGACCGACGACCTCGACTTGTACACCTGTCCGCGACCTCCGCTGCACCAACATTCACACCACCTCATATGCGCACCACCCGCGCCCTCCACCTCTACCTCCACCTCCACCTCCACCACCCACAGCCATCATGAACGGCGGCGTCATCTTCCTCATAGTCCTACTCTTCCTGCTAATCTTCGGCTTTGGTGGCTGGACCCTCTACTCCCGGCTGCGCGCCAAACGCCTCGGCCTCCCCCCACCGTCCCTCAATCCCTTCGCACGCTCCTCCGCCTCCACCTCGAATTACCCAGCCCCGGCCCCCGGCGGCATCCAAGGCTTCATCCAGACCCAAATCCGCAAGTTCAAGAACCGCAACAACCGCTCCGCCGCCGGCGCATACGAAGAGCCGTCCGGCTACGCCGCCCGCGGCCGCGGCGCAAACCGCCTCGATCCCGACGAAGCATGGGACGCCCACGTCGGCAACGAAGCCTACTACGAGGAGCAAGAACTCGGCCTGCACGCCCCGCTGCAGCACCAACACCAGTCTACGCCGTACGGCGCGCCCTCGCCGGGCTTCGCGCCGGCCGAGGAGCCGGCGAGGGGACGGAGTCGGACGCGGGAATACGAGGACGCCAACACGCTGCATGGGGATAGTAGGAGTGCCCGGGAGAATCCGTTTGGGGACGAGAATGCGGCGAGTCTGAGGGGCGTGAGTCCGCGCCCGCTGGATTATGGCCAGGATACGAGTTATGGCGGCGCATCAGCCCATGCGACCGCGGCACCTGCGCCCCAGAAGCCGAAGAAGACGGACAGTGCGGAGAGTAGTCCGACCGAGAGTCGGAGGAGTGTATTTAGGGAGAACATGTGAGCGGCGGAGGAAGGGGAGGGGATTGGTAGAGTTTGGATCATGGTGAGGAGGAGGATTCTTCATGCCTACATAAGTTTGTAATAGGGAGGATTGTAAAATTGGAGTTTGTGGCATTTGATGGGCTTCTTCTCTCTTGGTTTATTGTGTGCCTGGCTAGAAGCTAGCAAGATGGCGAAAGGTTGGGTTACATAATGTTCAATATATGTTACCCTTTTCGAGTTGGAGCTTCAGCTCAAAGTTCTACGATCAAGCACATCGAACACGTTGAATACATTGGCGCCTGGTTTCTTCGCCCCTGCCTCTCTAACCAGATTTTTCTTCTCATCCTTCTCCCGCGCCTTCCTTTCCTGCTTCCTCTTCTTCTTGGACGTGTGCTCATCCGGCACCTTTATACTTGAACCTGCATACATGTTTGTGAGAGCTTGTCGCAACGTCCCATCGTCTGCGAGGACTTCCTTTTTGGGTTGACCGGGTATTGTGAACATGTCGGCAATAGTAGGGAAACTTTCCAAAGCTTGATTTAATCTGAGAATTATATCGTGCAGACCCCCAGAAACATTTGTTTCATAGAGAGCGAGCCAGACTTCAATACACTGCTTGAACAAACGCAGAGAGTATGAAACAGCGTGAACGCGAGCAGTTAAGTGGACGAAATCCCACGTGTTGTCGAAGTCACCGTTGATGACGCCGGCCAAACGCGATACCTTCGGCGGGTATTGCAGTTGGGCGAGAGTCAGGCTCACACCAAATAGTGGCCAAATTAATCCTCGAGGCAAATTTACGTCGGCGGTCCACTGTATCCAAGCACTTATGTTATCTAAGAGCTTGACAGCTGTTGACTGTGTCTTTTCCAAGGGGTAGAGGGTATGCTCTTGGACGGTGATAGACTGTGCCCTTCGCTGGTATTCCTGCACCGCGACGCGGTTTGGCGAGAGCAGTGAGTATGCGAGGATGCGGAGATCTTCCCCTAGATTCCAGGAGGCCGCCAGATGTGGGTCCTCTAATAGAAAAGGTAGGTAGATGATGGGGACCAAAATGTGACCTAGAGCTTGGTGAACAAACTCTGAGACTCTGACATCAAGCTTCTGCAGTGCTACATTCACTACAGGACGATTGTGTACGTAAGAAGGAGTTTGGATCTTGGTAGTGTAGCGCTTGCTAAAGTCAAGATATGCATCAGAATTGAGATCGCAATTCTCAGCATCCTCGATATTCTCACTAAGACTCTTCCCGGGCTCTTGAACAATGGCGTATGCGAGAGGGATAAAGCTGCTTAGCTTCAAACGTTTGCAAATGGTTATTGGTGAATAGGCTCTAAATTCCGGATTTGGCAAAAGACTGACATCCTTGAAGAATATAATCAAGCACTCAGGCGGATATTCATAAAGAACTAGGTCGGTATCGCTCGTGAAAACAATGGTACGAGGATTGTCGTTCGCACAAGAAGCACACCAGTCGTCTGCCTCGCCTGGAACCAAGCGTGTAACTTGAGCGAATTCACTCAGGTATAGGGCCTCCATCAATGATGGGGCAAGAAACGAATATGCAGTTGCAGCAAGTTGTCCGGGGATGGGACAAGCGGTCGTGGGATAGGTGGCTCTGAAATTGGTCACACGTTTGATGCTCTGCTGAAATCTCGAGACCCTCTCATGTTTCTTCGAGGTCGGGAGCGCACCATCGAATAAGATGGCTGATCTAGTTTACGGTTAGCGATGATCGACTTAATATGGGTGCGGGTCATGCATGTTCCGCATGACATTGCAGCTGCACATCACAGTGGCACCATTGAATGCGGTTGAATCTCTTGCCTACGGTCACATCGACAGTGAAGATATTACGAAGCCAATTATAGGACGAGAATGGAAGGTCTCGTAAGTGATAACCAAGTGGTTGCATCTCACTGGTTCTACAAGGGTTCGCGTACCGCGTTGACAACGGTCGTGCATGCCAAGGACTAGTATATGTCGATGTGGTGAGGATGCGAAGGTGGTAAACACTCACACCTTGATGTCGATACTTTGTAAAGACTTTAGCCAACGAATAGCTTCGGCGTTAATGTCTGCGTAAGTTGGAATGCGGGACCTGCTCGCTGCGGCTGCGGCTGCAATCCTGTGTGCATCGTACGCAAGTCCTGGCCCATCGATGATTGCGGTACGGCCTGCCAGCTCTTCCTTTGTATATCGGACGGCGTACGGCTCCAGCCGCCGGGCAAGGCCAGGGATCCCCATATGTGATGCTGCTAAGGAAACGACGCGCGAGGGGAGGATGAAGCCGGACCGACAATGACATGTGAGAAGAGGCAGACGGACGGCGGACTTGGATGCAATTCGGCTGGTGGAAGGACCCTGTGGATGTGCAGATTGAGTCCTTGACTTGTTGAGTACGGAAGGCCGTGTGATGCGGCGAAGCCGGGGGTGCCCTGCCAATGGAGAGATCAAAGATGCTGCCGAAGCGGGCACGGGCAGTGGCACAGCCTTGTTGGAATGAGCGCGCCGACCTGGGGCATCACCAGCTGGAGATGGCGATGCTGGTGGCCTTCACAGTGCACGTGGGTTAGGATAGTTGGGTGTTGGTGGTGTGTCGTGAAAAGTCGAGCAGGTGGCGTGTAGATGCGAGCGGATGCATCTCCGTGTCGAGGCTAGCTCGTGAGTTGGCTGCCTCAACGTCATTTCATGGCGGGGGAAGGGGGAAGGCGCGAGGGGAGGTGTTAGATCCTGTAAATATCGACAGCTGTGCCTCCACCCCGCGCCAAACAACAACCTGGGAGCCAAACCACCCTCATCTCACCCAAACTACACCGGCAAAATGAGCAAGACCGTCTCTCTCAAGCCTTTTACCGACCAGAAACCCGGAACGTGAGTCCACAAACAAACTTTCGGCTATGTCTGAGCTTCCCGTCTTAACCACGGCTTTTATTGCCTTCACTCGCAAATTGCAGCCCACACATATCTTTCTCCCCAGCACATGCACTGCAATTGTCTTCTAAAGCTTCCCTCTGGTCTCAATGAGTCTATGGAAGGGCAATGGCTGACTCGTGGTTTCGCACTAGCTCCGGCCTCCGCAAGAAGGTCAAGGTCTTCCAGCAGGAGAACTACAGCGAGGCCTTCATTGCCAGCATCCTCCTCGCCATCCCAGAAGGCGTTGAGGGCTCCTTCTTGGTCATCGGCGGCGATGGACGGTACTGGAACCCCGAGGTCACGCAATTGATCGCCAAGATCGGCGCAGCGTACGGCGTCAAGAAGCTGTTGATCGGGCAGAATGGCATCCTCAGCACCCCGGCCGCCAGCAATGTCATTAGGATACGAAAGGCCACTGGAGGCATCCTCTTGACTGCCAGTCATAATCCTGGAGGTCGGTCCTTCTTTCAGCCCTGGATCACCCTGCTATGTGCTTGCTAACCAGCCACAGGCCCCGACGAGGACTTCGGAATCAAGTACAACCTGGCAAACGGTGGTCCAGCTCCCGAGAGCGTCACCAATAAGGTCTTCGAGATCTCCAAGACCCTCACCTCGTACAAGATCGCAGATATCCCAGACATCGATCTTGCCACGATTGGCACAAAGACCTATGGCCCGCTCGAAGTGGAGATCATCCACTCGACCAAGGACTACCTAGACATGCTCAAGAGCATCTTCGATTTCGACCTCATCAAGGCCTTCATCAAGCAGCACCCCGACTTCAAGGTGCTGTTTGACGGACTGAGCGGTGTCACTGGCGACTATGGCGTGGACATCTTCGAGAAAGAACTTGGGATTCCGAACAGCACGCAGAACTGCGTGCCCAAGCCAGACTTTGGCGGTCACCATCCTGACCCGAACTTGGTCTACGCCAAGTCCCTCGTCGATGCTGTCAACAAGAACGGCGTTCACTTTGGTGCTGCCAGTGACGGCGACGGCGACCGGAACATGATCTACGGTGCCAACACTTTTGTGTCGCCGGGAGACAGTTTGGCCATTATCGCCCATCACGCTGATCTCATCCCGTACTTCAAGAAGCAGGGTCTTTATGGCCTTGCTCGAAGCATGCCAACTTCAGGAGCCATCGACCTTGTTGCAAAGGCTAAGGGTGTAAAGTCATATGAAGTGCCCACGGGGTGGAAGTTCTTCTGCGGACTCTTTGACGCGGACAAGATGAACATCTGCGGCGAGGAGAGCTTCGGTACCGGCAGCAACCACATCCGTGAGAAGGACGGTTTGTGGGCCGTTGTCGCGTGGCTCAACATCCTCGCTGGAGTAGGACAGCAGACTGGCACCACACCCAGTATTGCATCCGTCCAGACAGACTTCTGGAATACGTATGGACGCTCTTTCTTCACCCGTTACGACTTCGAGGGCTGCTCAACCGAGGGTGGGAACCAGGTGACTGCGCACATGACGGAGCTCATCACAACGAAGAAGGACGAGTTCGTTGGGTCGACTATCGCTGGTCGCAAAGTCATCGAAGCTGACGACTTCTCATACACGGACCTTGATGGCAGTGTAAGCAAAAACCAGGGCATCTACGTCAAGTTCGACGATGGAAGTCGCATCGTTGTTCGTCTATCCGGCACAGGCAGTAGCGGAGCCACTATCCGTCTATACATCGAGAAGCACGAGACGGATGCGTCCAAGTACGACCTAGATGTGCAGGATTATCTCAAGGACAATGTGAAGTTGGCGACTGATCTCCTGAAGCTGCAAGAGTACATTGGCCGCACCGAGCCCGATGTCAAGACGTAGACAAGACGTAGACAAGACACGACCAAGACTGCACATAGTATGACGAGAAACGAACTGCATGGAGGTATTGAGAGTTAAGCGGGCGAGAGATGCAAAATTGGACCTTATAATATATAGATTCCACTCCTTGATCATGCCTGAATCAATGAAATCATGCCCCGACCACCACTTGCCAAACATGGTGTTTCGCCATTGGTGCATCGACCTTACGCCACAGCGCCACACATTTGATCCAGGCACAACGTCAACATTGCCAGAATGATGATTCTCACAGTCCGCCTGATCAATGGAGCAGGCGAGCAATATCGCCATCAACGCAGCTGTTCGTATGATACGTCCGCCTGCCGACACCGGGGGTGTAACCAGCCCGCTAGTGAGCGAAGGGGCGTTCTGATTGCCTTTGCGAAATGACGTGTGGACGGCTCAGCCACGCGCGCAACGATCGCAGAAACACAGCTGCAAACACCCACCCCACTCTCCCTTCCCCTCTCACATACTACCACCAATCGATTCCTCACAACATCACTACCTACATACGCCCACCAAACCTTTCTACGAAACAACCATGAGCGCAAACGCTAGCGACAAAGAGGGCTCAGCGGTACCTCCTCAGGCGAAGGGCTCTTGGACCAGCTTTCTCAAGGTACGCGCGAGCACTCGTCAGAGAGCGTACTGTAGCTAATGGCGCCTGTATAGTCCGTGACTTCTTTCAATGGCGACCTATCCACCATGACAGCGCCCCCCTTCATCCTCTCCACCAAGTCTCTCGTAGAGTTCTCGTCGTACTGGGCCGAGCACCCCTCTGTCTTCGTCGCGCCGGCCAAGGAGAAGGACCCCGAGAAGCGCGCCATGCTAGTTCTCAAGTGGTTTCTTAGCACGCTTAAGCAGCAGTATGCGAGTCGGAGTGAGAAGCTGGGCAGCGAGAAGAAGCCTCTGAACCCTTTCCTGGGCGAGCTATTCTTGGGGAAGTGGGAGGACGAGGCGGGCTCGACGCAGCTGGTGAGCGAGCAAGTCAGGTATAGACCATGATTCGTAGTGCTAGGGAATTGTGAGCTAACACACGTAGTCACCATCCCCCAGTCACGGCGTACTGCATCTGGAATGGCGAGGCAGGTATTAGACTGCAAGGTTACAACGCGCAGAAGGCGTCCTTCTCTCGCACCATCAACGTCAAAGTTTGTCTCCCATACCAACGCTACTTTACAAGTAACTAACCCTTCGAAGCAAATCGGGCACGCACTCCTTCACATCGACGAGTACGACGAAGAGTACCTTATCACCCTCCCCTCCCTTCACATTGAAGGCCTCATCACGGGTTCCCCCTACGTGGAGCTAAATCGCTACTCCTACATCCACTCGACTTCCGGCTACACGGCGAAAATCGACTACAGCGGCAAGGGCTGGCTATCAGGCAAGAAGAACAGCTTCACGGCATCACTGTACCCGGAGGGCAAGGAAAAGGAGCCCATATACATAGTCGATGGCCAATGGACCGACGCTTTCACCATCAAAGACGGAAAGACCAAGGCTGTGGTCGACACATACGACCCAAAGAAGACGAAAACAACGCCGCTGACGGTAGCCAGCCTCGAGGAGCAGGACGAGATGGAGTCGCGGCGCGCGTGGAAGAAAGTCGCCGATGCCATCACCAAGGGCGACATGGATAAAACCGCGTACGAGAAGTCCATCATCGAGAACCGCCAGCGCGATATGCGGAAGCTAGAGAAGGAAGAGGACCGCGAGTGGGACCGCCGCTTCTTCACACGGACAGACAAGTTCCCACTGCTTGAGAAGCTAGCTGCCAAGATTGGCGAGCAGGTCAACGACAGTTTGACGAATGGCGTGTGGATGTTTGACCAGGACAAAGCGAGTCAGGCGAAGCCGCCGTTCCGAAAGGAGGGCGAGACGCCCGTGAATGAGGAGCTGAGGAAATAGATGTAGTGAGCTGAGAGCTACTATCTTTCTCTCCTATTCTAACAAAGAAAATTATCTAAGATTTGGGGGGGGGCGATTTTCTTTACTGATCCAATTGTAATAGGGAACGGCTACGGCATACCCGAAAGAGCGCGTCATGGTGGGACGGATTGTCATCAGAGGAAGGGACATTTGCCAAAGGTCATAAATCGACCGTCCAATGGAGTGAGGTACATGCGGGGTTGGATGAGAATGGGAATGGGATGCGGGAATGGGATTTGGTCGTTCGGCATTCTTCTGTATCAGTACACCTAGCGAGGACTAATAACCCTAATTCATCCTCTACACAATACATTTTGCGCGACAAGTCTTCATCACACACTATGGGTTAGAGAATCCGGCACTTTTCGAAGTCGACTCTTTCACACACACCTATCCACACACGCCCTCGAGCACCAATCCCACTTCCCAGATCATCCACGCCACCCTTAAATCTTCCGTCTAATCAAGCCCTTGAAGAAATCAAAACTATTACTATCGCTCTGCAAACTCACCACCTTCCCCGTGGCCCGATCCTCCCACCCCAACTCCTCCGCCAGCAAGAGCCCCCAATCCCGGGTGATGCCCTTGATCCGTGCCCTCGCCCCGCCATGCGTCTCCAGCGTGACAATCTGATTGCTATGCAGCCAGCTATCATAATACTCCATCTCGAGGTCCCGCGAGAAACCTACGTGGCAGAATTGGGTGTAGACATCTTCGAATTGGGCCAAGATGGATGCGAGGAGTTTCTCGGGGGTAAACGGCTTGAGGTTTAGCGCTGCGGCGAGGAGATTCAGTGACGTTGTGGGCAGGGCGTTGGATAGGTTGAGGCCGATGCCAGTTACGACGTCGTAGGTGGCGCCGCTGTAGTTGCTGTTTACTAGGATCCCCCCGATTTTCACAACGGGATTGCCGGGGCTGCCGGGGAGTTGCGCGTAGATGTCATTCGGCCATTTTAGCTTCACTCCGACTTTCTCGTACCCCGGCGCGTAGTTTTGCACTCCCCGCACAATGGCGAGCGCGGCTAGGTACTGGATGAAAATCACAGGTGCGGATTGCGAGAGCTGGAAGGAGTGGTGTAGGACGGTGCTGAACATGAGCGCGCCGGGGGGTGCAACCCAGACGTTTGTGCCGCGGCCGCGCGCCGCGATTTGCGTGGTGGCGGTCAGGGTGAAACCATCTGGCAGGTTGCGAAGCAGGGAGGGGTTCTTTTCAAGTAGGGTGTTGGTGCTAGTGACGACTTCGCCGTAGAGGAGGTGATGTCCGAAGGAGCCGGGGTTTTGTAGCTTGCTGTGGTAGTGGGAAAGGTTGGCGTAGAAAGAGTCGTGGTGGAAGGAGGGGGTTTCACGGGTCGATGGAAGGGCTTTTCCATGGGGGGTTATTTTCTTAAGAAGGAGACTGTAGTCGAGGATTTGGTCGGGGGAGGTAGTGGCGGATGTGTAGGCTACACTCTCGAGTATCTGCTTGGTTTTGTCGTCTGCGTCCTTCTTTTCTTTCTTCTCCTCTTTCCCGGTAAGTGCAGTTGGCATTGCGTTCTCAACAATCTCGACCGCCTTTTTCAGGCCAGCTACTCCCCAAGCCGCTCCTACTTTCTCAAGCTGAAATATATCGTTTTCGCCTTTGATGTACTCTTCGCCATCAACTACAGTAAGGATTTCAGACCATGAGGCAACGAGATCCGAGACTTCTGCAGCCGTATGAGCCGAGAGATGCAGGCGGGAGAGGGATGGTACCGCTTGTTCCTCTTCATTGACTACTAGTCCTAGTTTCTGTAGCATGAGACGCATAAATGAGATGCGGGCTGGGTCTGTGGAGGTGATGAGGTCGATGGCGTCGGAGTAAGAAGGCAGCTTGGGGGTTTTGGCGAGGTTGTTAGGTGCGAATCTATATGAGTGTTAGATTAGTAAGATAGAAGGATTAAGAAAGAGGATTTACTCTGGATGTGGTCCAGTAAGGACCACATGTCCCTCTCCAACCTTTCTATACACGACCGCCGCAGACCCTTCCCCTGAGTCTACATGTAGGTCTTCGGTATAGCTCGCCAGGATTTGCACACCGCGGCTCTCAAGCTTCTTTGCATCGACAAACACGCCACCCCCATTATAATAGCTCTTGAACGTATCCGGCAAATCCTCCTTCACCGCCTCAAACACTTCTTTATGAATCATCACATCTGCCGCTCTAGCCCCAGCTTCAGAATGATACACGAACCCCGTAAAAGCTAAACCCCTACAGATCCCCGGATAAAACCCCAACTCTCGATCCCCTACGACTGCCATCTTCTTGTCATCAACTTCGAACTCACAGCGCGCGCAGCCATAGTAGCCTCCAGCACAGAACCCTAGATAGCTACCCCCCCGATTCACATACTGCGAAATGCGGCGATTTCCCTCGCCGTTCAGAGTCCTACAGTACCCTAGATCTGCGCCTCCGGGAAAAACGAGAAGTGCGCAAGAGGCAGTCCAAGGCTCTTTAATAATGACGTCGCCACTCACGGGGTTCACAACGTAGGTTGGGGAGAGGAGGCGGCGGAGTGTGTAGAGACAGTGGCGCACAGATTCTGTTGTACTTCCGTTTCCTTCCATTCCATTAGCACAGACCTAGATGTATTTTCAAAAGAGAACCATTTACCAGAGTACACCAGAACATTCATCTTCTTCGTCGCCATAATGCTGATGCCGATGTCGATGTTGACCTGACGTCCTCCCTCGGCGCCGAAAAGCCCGAGCCTCAACCGAGTATCACGCACCCTCTGCTCTCAGCGCTCTCAACCCGACGCCCGGTCTCTAAACCGCTAAAAGAGATGTCAAACGACGAGAAGAAAGCCGCTGCAGCGCCCCAGGTCGTCGACGACGATGAGCCAGATGAATGGTACGCGCAATTGTCGAGACGGGACTTCCGCGCGGGGAAACAGCGCTGATGACGAGATGCAGGGACAAGAGAATCTTCAGCACCGGGTGCTCTGGTCAGTCTGTCCCTAGAACCAAAGGGCAGAGTGCAGGGTTGACGACAGAGTAGATGAGAATATGAAATTGACGGATTGCTACTACGAGAAGAAGGACTGGCGCGTGTGCAAGAAGGAGGTGAGTTGAGAGCGAGGTTGCTGCCTTTTTTTCTACGTCGGTTGCATCGGGAACCGAGATGTTGCCGAACGAACGATGAAGTTCAACTCCACACCTACAATTGTTTGGTTTCGCGGCTGATTCGGGGACTGAGTAGATGGAGATTTTCAAGGAGTGTTGGAAGAGGCATGGGAATGATAAGAGGACTGATTCGAAGGGCGCTTGAGGCCAGAGAGGACTGGCGTTTTGAGGTTGAGGTTGAGGTTTCTGTACGATTACAAAGGGTATGTTTGCTTATGCGCTGAACGCCGTGTGCATATTCACTAACGCTCCTCTAAGATTCAAAGTATGTGGGAATAAAAAATGTGTAAATTACTCCGCTCCTCATAGAACCTGGGCTGCGCCAATAAAATTACCTAAACCCCCAAAATATGAAGCAATGTTTTTCATTCAGTCATCACTTCAAGTTTTCCTGCAGTTTCCTTGTCCAATGAGTAATTAATATGTAACAAATGCTCAGTTTACGACCTTCAACTTGCACATCAACGGGTGTTTCTCCCACAGAGTGAACGTATTCTGATTTGACCAATCCGAGCTTTCGGGGCAAAGCTCCAGGTCAAAATTGTACAGGACTTTTGTCATGATTAGACGCATCTCATGATACGCCATACTGGGCACATTGTTAGTGCTTAGGCCATCTCAGAGTCACTCGAAGAGACTTACTTCTTTCCAACGCAGTCGCGGGTTCCAAACGAAAACGGTTGTAGCGCCACCTTGTTATCGTCTGCGAAACGTTCGTCTCCCGTCCAGCGCTCGGGAATAAACGAGTGTGGGTCCTTGAAATTCCGAGCTGATGTGTACATAGCTAGGTGCGGCACTGTGACAGTATACTGAAGAAGAAATTTAGCCACCAAATTGACGTCAGCAAGAGGATAGTAACTCACTCCACCAGGAATGTATTCTCCACAAATGGTCGAGCCGGCAGGCGGAGTCAGGCGGGGCAGACCAGAAGCAACCGGCGGGTACAGACGAAGAGCCTCCTTCATGCATGCGTTGAGATATGGCAATGCTGCAACGTCCTCCATGTGCATGTCTGCTGAGCCAGCAAACGATGCACGGATCTCATGGACTAATTTGCTCATACACTCTGGGTTCTTGAGAAGGAGATAGGTGAGACCAGACACGAGGGTGGCAGTTGTTTCAGTTCCAGCAATCATGAAAAGCGACGCGTTGGCATCCATCTCTCCCCGAGTCAACCCCTTTCCATCCTCTTGCTTCAGTACCATGTCCCACAAATCCACACCCTCGGAGTCTCTTCCTTTCTCCAGCCTCTTTGTCACTCTCTGCACGGCGTAATTGAAATGGTCCTGTCTTTTTTGTGTAGCCGACTGGGGAAGCAGGGCCTTGAAGACTTTGTACAAAGCTGGCCAATGAGTAAGGATGCTGATTCTCGAGCCGGCCTTGATAGACCCAAAGATGATGCTGACCCAAGGATCATATTCTGCGTTGTCCAGCATGTGAAGCGGTTCTCCAAAGGTGAGATCGCCCATAACATCGAATGTTGTAAAGTTGTAGTTTCGCACCATATCGAACTTCTGGTCCTGGTCTGATTCCACTCCTTCTTTCAGCTTGCTGACGAGCAAATCAACATATTTCAAAAAGAGTGGTTCCTGTTGCTTGAGCGCCCTATCGGAAAAAGCGGGGGTGAAGATACGACGCATGCGTGTGTGATCGGCATCCGGGGCATTGATGAGTGTATAGGACCCATTGACAGTGTTCCCATAACGTCCCCAGTGCTTGGTGGGCATTGCGCCCTGGTTTGCTTTTGTTGGATGTCCATATATGTCTTTCCATGCTTGCGGATCGATGAAGCTGATTTCGTTGGGGGCGATGCGTACAATGTCGCCGTATTTCTTATGAAGGCTGCTAACATAGCGATGCATGGAGCCAGTAAATTGGGCATAGGCCTTTGGCCATGTGGATATAGCAACGGACTTTGGGCCCGGGAACCGACTTAGCGGATGGAGATACACTCTGTAGTATGCAGTAGCGCCCCATCGAATAGCGACCTGGTTTTACCATTAGGAATCAATATCATCAGCATGATAGTATTCATCTCCGAGGAAACACTTCAATATGTAGCGCAAGAGACATTCTGATAGACATAGTATGATTTGATAGGCATGATTGACCCTCTTGCCCTCTGGCTAAGATTGCCTAACCACCCCGTTGGATGAAGTATTTGCTCGGAGATGAGATCACAGAGTGCTAGACTGGTGTATACTGACGATAACAAAGACAGCGGCAACAATCTGTGAAATTGAAGCCATTTGAAGCAGATTAGAGAAGTGAAACGTCCCGTCCATAGTTGTTGACGACATGTTGAGTGGCAAGGGAGGAGCAAGGTGATAGCAGGAGCGAAGAGAAACATCAAGTGGGCTTGCCGGACATTAAGTATCGGTCGGATTAAGCATTTAATGATCCCGCCGTCAAAACGGACAGGGAACAAGCGGCAGATGCGCTCGAAACCCGCCGCCTAAAGTGTTGCGAGAAGTTGGGTACAGCACGCTCAGTGGTCGGCTCGCGGCCACATGCGTCCCGACTCCCGACCGTCCATGATCGCCGTTGAGGTGGGTTGGTCAAGAAGGAGCCCTAGCCAAATGTAGGTGTTACTTCGTCGTCGTCGTCGTCTGCATAACGGAGGATCGGAGGATGGGCTCGCTCGGACGACCGTGTTCCCAAAAATGTTCACAGGGGACCTCAAGAGAGACAAGGAATCGTTGCGGGTGGAACTCAAACTTCATTCGTCTGGAGACGTGGATTCGTATATTGAGGTTGTGCGAGGTGCTGCAGACGCCACCGCATTTCGTCCGATAGGGGAAGTCGCCGCGAGTACAGGCGAGGAAGAGGGGCCCTAATGCTCCAAGTGACGTGCAACGAAGCAGGGTGCATACGAGTAGTGTAGGTGCGTCGGCCGAGGCGTACTCTCAATGCTGGTCTAGGCGCCGTAACACCCAAGCATCAGGTGTTCTTAGACAAAGACGTGAGGTCGAATTTGCGTCTTGTGCTACGAGAACTTGCCGAGCGCTGATTGGCCCCCCGAGGCGCCCCCCTCACGCCGTGACTGCGCGTCTACAATTTTTGGATTGGTCCTCTATCACACACCCTCTTAACATGGCGATGGCTGGGAACCCGGCCCGACGTGGTCTCTCCCTAGTACTCTCGTCTTCATCCTCCAGAGCGGCGCCCATTGCGTATCGGATATCGCAGCACCGCAATTTCGTCGTCACACCGCCCGTGTCCGCATTCACGTCCTCGACCAACTTCCGCTCCCCAACCTCGACGACCGCCGCCCCAAAGACTACGACGGCAGCAGCAGCAGCCCCGAAGGTCTCTACATATACCAGCAACGGTGCTACTAAGGCCTCAACAACAGCGACTACGAAGGCTGCTCCCAAGACCTCCACGTCGGGCGCAACCGCCCAACGGACCGTTGTCCCCAGCTTCCCCGCTACAGAACCCCCACCACCCACCGCCCGCAGCACCACCATCGCCGCCGAGAACCAAAAAGCGCAGCAGCAGCGCTCCCTGACCGAAGGCCTCTCAGATCAGCCGCCCGAGCTCGAGGGCGTGCCGGCTATCGACTGGACGCGTTCGTACCATGGGCTAGGCGGTGTGGCATTCAGCGCCGAACAGCAGGAGATTTTACTCGCGCCCGTGGAGCAAGACGATGTGGAGGTCAAGCCAGATGGAATCATATATCTGCCCGAGATCAAGTATCGGAGGATACTGAATCGGGCGTTTGGGCCTGGAGGCTGGGGACTGGCACCGAGGGGGGAGAGTATCGTCACGGGCAAGCTGGTTACGAGGGAGTATGGGCTTATAGTTCAGGGCCGGTTTGTCATCCCTCACATCCCAATTGCTGCTCGAGGGAAAGGCTAATCGGGTGTATGCAGACTCGTCTCAATTGCTCGCGGCGAACAACAATACTTTGATCCCGACGGCATTCCCACTGCCACCGAAGGCTGCAAATCGAATGCACTCATGCGGTGTTGCAAAGATCTAGGCATAGCATCGGAGCTGTGGGATCCAAGATTTATTAGAAAGTTTCATAATGATTTTACAAAGGAGGTTTGGGTGGAGCATGCTACAACCAAGAAGAAGAGGAAGATGGTACTGAGGAAGGATGATACTGTCAAGTATCCGTTCAAGGAATCGAAGGCAGGTGCATTTTAGGCATACAAAGTCTGCTTGGCATGGGAGCCTGGTTATGGCCATCAAAACTGTACATATCATTGTAATATACCACTCTAGCATCTACATCATTTCTTGAGCTGTCATGACAATCGTGTATTGCATTGAGATACCAAATATACCTGTACGATAGGGCCAGTGAGGCCAGTGAGGCCAGTGAGGCTAGAGGAGCTTTTGTCTACCTCCGAACCCAATATACCGAATAAACACCCATAAATCCGTAGACGTGAGATTTAACAGAATTTAATGTTGCCGCACCTGTCCCTCAGCGGTCACCAAGATCGAATCCACTAGATCGACCCTGAGATTGCCCGGGAGGTTTCCCATAAGCCAGAGGGTCATCGACGGGGCCACCCTTCTGCCAGTTCCACGGCATCCAACCTCCCTGGCTTGTCCTTCTGTCTAGTGCTGGAGGGGTAACAGGGTATGGTGGTCGGTCCTGACCAACTTCGTCCCGCTCGATCCTATCGAATTCGGCCTCGCTTCTGCTTTTGGATAATCCACCACTGCTACCACTGCGGCTTCCTTCGTAGTATCGGCTTCCGCCGCTCTCCCTCTGCGACCTTAGGTTGTCCTGCTCGTGATCGAAAGCTTGCAACAAAGTCGCCAGGCGTTCCCTTTGTGTGGTGACATAGCTCAGTCTATCATCATTGCTCCGGATCGAGTCGGGAACGAGTGTTGAGCTACGACTCAGCTCCGACGCTTGGGCATCTCGGTTGCCGCCGTACAAGGCTCCAGCTCCGCTGAGTGCCTGGTTCATCAAGCTGTAGAGATCATTGCTCCCCCTCGCAGATGGCATATTGAACCTCGACATTAGATTCTGCGCATAGCTCTGACCCTGCGTTGGTGGCGGGGCAGCCTGTTGGGGCGGGAATCCCAGCACGTTGACCTTGGCCCACTCAATCGCCTGCTGCAGATACGCCAGTCCCAGGGACTTCCCGCGGTCATGCGCATTTGTGATTAAATCATCGATCTCGCGCTCGTGGTGGTAGAGGAAGGGGTCGATGTACTCTTGGTAGAGGAAGGTTGCGCCTTGCGAACCTGGTAGGATTAGGTATAGGTGGATGAAGAAGCGGAACCAGGCGTAGAAGGGGACCCAGGTCAGGATGAAGTCGAAGGTGTTCTCGACGAGGGCGAAGAGCGAGAGGGTTATGAAGTACATGAGCCATGGCGCGAGGAGGGCGGGATCCGAGGTGTGGAGGGCTTTGTAGGAGGCGAAGATGGGGAAGAGGACGGTGGTGGTGACGCTGGGGTGGGCATTAGCTATCTTCCTGAGATACTAGACGTCTTTTGAAGCGATTGGGAGCTCCAGCGACGAGGTCAAAGTAATGCGACATTAGGCGTTCTGGAGCTCGCTATCGATCAGATCCAGGTGCGGGGGCGAGGGCTCACTCACGTCAGACCGTCGGCGACGAAGCTAAACATGATAGTAGTTCTCGTCTTGAGGCTCTGGTTATGGAGTAAAGGGTAGATAGTCAAGGCCCAGAGGACAGGTGTACGGGCCGCGTAGGTCGTGTGAGGCGAAGAAGCTGCCTGAAGCGCTGCGCCGGTGTACTTCGTAGGATGTTACTCAGCTCCACGGGCCTACTGCCCCGCCGTCTCCGGTGGCTTTGTGCCCGCTTTAATGACGCACTTGTATCACGGAGAACCAGTGCGACGCTTGATGGAAACAGTCACCTGCGAGCTGCTTTCACCGCAAACAATGTCTTGTGAGCAAACTAGCTAGGACGCACTGCGGTGGTCGGTGAGAACATGTGATTGCTCGTTTAGGCAGTGCTAGTGAGTCCTGAAGGTTAGCGCCTCGTCCTTGCTTATCTCTTCGTGTCTGCTCCGCTCTCGAGTCCTCATTCTTTCTTCACTCTGACACTCTGAGGCTATACAAAGGACGGCTCGGGATAGGTAGTCGGTGTCTGCTCGTTTCCAGTTACGCGGGGCCTCTCTCAATAGGCATACGTCTCACGAGGAATACGATTGACTGTCCTTTATTCGGCCACCGCCACATCATCTTCTGACGTGTTAGTCATGCACACGACTTATACCAGAAGCTTTCTTCATAAGTTCATTAGATTTCGAGACCGCCCTCGACAGCTCCACGATATTTGATGCGGCGAAATGCAAAGCCATTGAAAAGGCCGCATACTGGTGTTCAGTCCTACAAACCGTTTATTTAACAATGGGGATGCCGAAACACGTCGTTGCACTGACTGTACTAACTGGACAGTGCATTGCTTAGCTATGCATAGATACCCAGGACGATACCTCTCTACATTCTCTCATATCGCAGATGGTACGGAAATCAATTTCTAGTATTGCTAGCCAGATATGAATCCAACTATGTTACGAAGGAGCCAGTATTTCTTGAGGAATGATCCAGCCACCTCTTCTAGGATACCAAATTGGTCTCTAGCAACTACAGCAGTGCTTTGTAGGGCTAGCCTAATCCAATCCATTCCCCATTACCTAAAATCCGCCGGTAGGATATTCCTCAGTAGATACCTTGCTCCTTCGTATTTGACAAGCTGTCGACAGATGACCGCCTATTTTTCTCCTTTCTACAAGTCCCTTTCCATTGCCATGTTCGTTTTCTCTTTATTGACTTTCAGCTTACTCTTCACCTCATTTCCTTGGTCTCTTTTACCATCCCTGCTTTGCTTGCATAAGAATTGATTTCGCAATCCGAAAGGACTTTGCACCATCAAACGTTGACCGCACTTGTACTGTGGCAGTGCAGCTCAAAGACCCGGATTTTGCCGTGCTGACAGTTGGATGTGGCACTTGTACCAATCCCCGCCACGTCTTACAATCCAATAGGTCATGTAAGAATCTCGATCTGCTCCGAAAGTATTTGATTTGGCCATCGTTCTGCGAGCCGCGTGTGCGAGTCTTGTTCGAGAGAATCAAGTGCGTATGCCAAGGGCTTGAAGGCTAGCTACCCCACACCACACCTCGCCTAGTCGGATCAATCGGGATAGTTCCTAGACTTCATTCATTCATATCTCCTGTCGAGTTGCATATTACTGCTTCGTCTAAGAGCCATTGGAACGTTCTTTCGGGTCGATGGATATCTGACATTGATAGCGAGTATCTTCTAGGGTTCGAAGCAACGTAATGGTGTTTGTAAAGAGCAATCAGCGTTTGCATTGAGCGGGGAGCATTACCATGAAGAGCGGACAGCCTCAAAATGGTCCCTGACGACCAACCGTTCAACGCCTCCTGCGAAGCCCCACGGAACGCCTTGCTGCATCGAGTCCCACAATCCTAGACGTAAGCCCAGCTCTCCAGCTCTCCTTAGGTCACCATATCCCACTTGGCTACCACTGATGTGCTTGGCTCAGCCCCAGCTTCGAGCTCATAGGGTGCTACACGTGGACCTCGCCATCGTACCTGTTTTGGTAATATGGCGTAATTGGGTGAGGGGAAGAGACGGAAGCCCGTGGAGAT
The DNA here is from genome assembly GCA_010093585.1 of Melanomma pulvis-pyrius CBS 109.77. Lineage (NCBI taxonomy): Eukaryota > Fungi > Ascomycota > Dothideomycetes > Pleosporales > Melanommataceae > Melanomma > Melanomma pulvis-pyrius. The sequence goes on along the minus strand of MU001807.1, from coordinate 63,518 downwards.
CGAATGGTATAGAACAGGAAGAATTTGTGGCTTTGCAGTTGCTTGGAATAACTAGGTAAGGTCTTGGTGAGGGTATTTAAAGAGCCACTTCCCCTCATTATATCGTCATCACTTCCAGATAGCCTTGCGGTCCTTTTTCCCGCTACCTCTCCTACATTTTCGCTTCATCGCAATGCTTCTCAAGCACCTCTCCCTCCTCGGGCTTACAGGATACGCTGCAGCCCAGACATCCAATGCTACCCTCAATTCTACGCTCTCTTCCACCCCCGAACTTTCAAACCTAACATCCTTCCTAAACCTCAACCCCGCGCTCATCCAAGCTCTCTCCAGCGCTCAGAACATCACCATTCTCGCGCCCTCAGATGAGGCTTTCGCCCAGCTGCTCAACTCATCTGCTGGAGAAGCACTAACCACCGATGCTGGACTTGTTAGCGCACTACTAACATACCACATCCTCAATGGATCGTACACAGCCGCACAAATCACCAACTCGAGTGTGTTTGTTCCAACGTTGCTAAATAACGAGACCTATTCGAATGTCACTGGCGGACAGGTGGTTGAGGCTGTGAAGATTGGTAACGATACCGTATTCTATTCGGGCTTGCTGCAGAATAGTACAGTCACTACCGCTGTAAGTTTGTCACACTTCATTTAAGTAAAGAAACCTAGTGCTGATTGATTGAGCAGGACGTCAATTTTACCGGTGGCGTGATCCATATCGTCGATCGAGTCCTGACACTCCCTGTCAGCGTCCTCGACACCGCCTCTGCGGCCAACCTGACGTCCTTCCGCGGCGCTATCAACGCAACCGGTCTGATCGATACCGTCAACGACACCCCCGACCTCACCATCTTCGCACCCACCAACGAAGCTATTAGATCTGTCTATGGGGCGCTCGAGGGTCTCGCTGAACAAGACTTGACCAACATTCTTGCGTACCATGTCGTCAATGCCAGCTCGCCCGGATACTCAAGCACACTGGAGAATGGAACCACTCTACAGACGGCGTTCGGTACCAACCTAACGATTACGATCGAGAACGGAACTGTGTTTGTCAATGCCGCGAAGGTCATCACGCCCAATGTTCTTGTCGCTAACGGTGTTGTCCACATCATTGATAAGTAAGCCATCCCCTCTTCCCTACCCTTTCAGGCCTACCTTTTTATCCACTCAAGAGCCATATATACTAACAACCCCCAGCGTCCTCAACCCCAGCAACAACGAAACTGCCGACCCAACGGCAACATCCGGCGCACCTGCCTACACCGCCACCACCACCGGATCCGAAGACCCCTTCACCAGCGGCCAACCCGAGGCAACCACCACGATCAACCCCATTTCTGAAGGGCCGGGACCTGCTAGCACGACAGTGTCGTCTAGCTCTACTGCCGCGGCGATGCCGATGAGGACCGGTGCTGTTGGTTATGGTGCTCTCTTGGGTGCTGGTGCAGCGGTTTTGGTTGGATATTGATAGGATGAGTGATTTAAGCTGCATGTGATGCAGGACAATGAAGAGATGTCGTGTGGTGGTAATTGGAGTTTCTAATTATGTGGATGTTTGAATGTCTTCACGATCGTTTTTGAAATGCAGGATTTGAGAAATACCTCTGTGTATGTAGTAAACTACACACTTCTATTGAGTACTTGAATACATGGATGACGCCGCCGTTCCCTTCTTCGAGAAGGGCCATTTCGCCGTGGTGGTCGCCGAGCATGCTTTTGGCCCTCGAGACTTGGCCCCGCGATTAAGGTAGCACTAAATTCGCACATTTTGCCGTACGGTATGCTTACAGTATTGCTAGGAGCTTGTCATCCTCAAGGAGCAGAACTTACGGCCGAACCAACCGCTCCCAACCTTCTACCCGACTGAAGATTTCAATAAAACCCGAGTCAGTACCAGCTACGTCATCCAAACCCAACCGCTGACCCACCTCTCTAATATCTCCTCAAACAGCCAAACCGCCCGTCCCTCCTACCGGTACCCTCCATATTTCAAGAAAAAAAAAACATTCGCCCTCAAAGCTTAACTCCCAACAACAGCTTGGCATCCACGCACCGTACATCTATAAATACCACCCGTTCCCGCCATGGAGACACGTGGGGCGGACATCATCAATGCACGTGGTTCCAGACCGAAGGAGTCGCACCATCCCACCCGCCAACATTGCATTCCTCCGCGCCTAAGAAAAATCAGTGACATGGGCTTCCGCAAGTAGATCGAAGGGTAGCGAAGAAGCCACGAGATTATGCCTAAGGGTATATTGAGAAATTAGGGAAAGTCCTAGCGATGGCTGATTGTAGCGAGAACCGTGTTTTCAGTCCCTATATGTGAGATCGGCTATGCGATCGAGGACGCGTTTACATTCATGCATGGCTTTCGCAGCGTACGCAGACGCGGGAAACATCGAGGCAGAACAATTTGAAATCGTTGCGTCTTTTTCTTTTTTCTGCAAGTCTGCGCACGTCAAACTGTCCGATCTTGCGTGACCAAAGAAAAAGACCGAACGCGTCCCTGAATCCCCCAGGCCTCCGCACCCTGCGAGTCGCAAATAGCGCCCATGGTCCCGGAAAGGAAGCTGACGGTTAGAATAAAGTTACGGCAGGCGCCTGGATTAGGAGCTGACGACGACTATCACGGTGGCTGGGTTTGAAGGTCGGTATGTTTGAGGATGTTACCGAGGGAATACTTGGAACTACGATGCTAATCACAAGTCCGAAAACATTTGCGGATGCTTCCTTGTTATTACCTTTGGGAACATACTTGAAGACCAATTTGTGAAGTCTTGTTAGTGACTTTAGAACGACCACGTAGTGCTCCATTGCTCCTTTCGCCCTGTCTTGAATTGTGTGACTGTCCTGTCTGTTCTACAAATAATTGTCTTATATGATTTTCTCAGAAGAGACAACAATGCAATATCGTCAAAATTTCATAGCAACAAAAAGAAAAGGGTTGTAGAAGGTAAATGACCTTTGCCAATTCCAGTGGCCTCATCGTCTCATTCTAGTCTCGCTAATTTTATGGTATACAACTAAAATTTACCGTCCCATCCAGGGTTCGTAAATTATTCTCTCCTCTACTATACTACTCCCCAAAAAAATAAAAAGGTGCCGTTCCATCTTCAAACCCAGTAGTCCAGCCCGGCCCCAAAAGAATAGATATATACCCGAAAAACGAATGTGATGTGCCACCTTTATGACAACCTCCCTCGACTCAGGTCAGGGGTTCTTAAACCGCGATCGCAGCATGGTCTTGCAAGTTAATGGAGCGGCGGAATGCTTGTCGGTTGCGCCTCTTCAGGCCGAGGTTGGAGAGGAGATCACCGGCGCCAACGTTGTCGAGGATAGCAGCGAGGCCGCCAAGACCGCCCTGTTGGTTGCCACCCTGGGCTTGGTTGCCGGCCTGGAGAGCTTGCTCGGCGGCTTGGTTGGCCTGAGCCTTTGCCTTCTTGCCCTTTCCTTTCTTTCCATTACCGGCGGCGGCAGTTGCGTTACCGGCAGCGGCGGCATCGGCGACTGCGGTAGCATTCAGGGCGGCAGCGGCAGCGGGATCAGTTGCGTTGAGTTGAGCAGCGGCTGTGATTAGGTATTAGCAATTGGAAAGTTGAGATGTCTTGATCCTGAGCTTACCAGCGGCTTCACAGGCGGCTACAGCGGCGGCAGCATTGGCATTCGCGGCGGCCTTTGCGGCTTTGCCTTTAGCATTCTTGCCAGCTTTCTTTCCCTCTGTCAACTTGTTAGTGCATACTCAAATCATGTGATGAAAAGCTCAACGCACTCTTTGCCTTCGCACCGGCAGCTGCGCAATCAGCAGCTGCTACAGCCGCGGCATCTGCTGTTCCATTCGCTGCTGCAGGCGCTACAGCCGCAGTAGCATCTATGACGGGTCAGTTTCTATTTGAATGGCCACAACTTGGAGGTCAATGAACATACTCGCAGCGGCAGCTTGGTTAGCAGCGGCAGCTTGTGCAGCTGCAGCAGCAGCCTTGGCCTTCTTTCCCTTCTTTCCCTGTTTTCCTTTGCCGGCGGCAGCCTGGGCAGCCTGGGCATCCGCAGCTGCCTGAGCATCCGCAGCTGCCTGAGCGTCGGCAGGAGCTGCTTTGAGGAAGTCAGTAAGAGTAGAAAATGGTCCAATGGGGATACGTACCAGCAACTGCGGTGGCGTTCGCGGCGGCGGCGTCTGCGAGCGCTTGGGCGGCGGCGGCATCTAGAATAACGTCAGTGTGTGTAGTTGAGATCAGTGATGAAGACTCTTACCAGCATTAGCATTGTTCTTCCCTTTTCCCTTCGCAGCAGCAGCATTTTGCTTGCCCTTTGCAGCACCGGCATTGTTTTGTTTGCCCTTTGCGGCTGCCTTGCCCTTTGCCTTGCCATTCCCCTGCTGCCGCACTTCCAAGAAAGAGTCACGGAGCTCGAAGGCCCTCTTGCTGAAGTCTCGAACAGCAGCCTCCTCACGGCGACCGAAGGAAGAAGCTACGACATCGTCGGTGCCAGCTGCGAAAGCCTCACCTGGCTTGACGAAAGGTGCCGGAGCTGCAGCAACGAGTGCCACAGAAAGGAGAGTGAGAAGAGGATAGGAGGTCTTCATATTGAAAGATGTGTTTGGCGGGATGAAGGAATGGAGGAGAAGAGTATCAAATAGAATTTTAGGGAAAGTAAAATTGAGCTCAGCTCTCACAAAGGAATGAAAATATGAAAGTAGAAAAGATAGTGTCCAGCACCAAAGGAATGGTTTCAAAGACTGGAACTGGGAGTGAAGATGGAGGTGGAGTGTATAGTAGCGTAGCGGGTAGTCCAGCTATATACCCTCCCCTCACTGTGACCCCTTTAGAATCTATAGAACCTGTGCAACGCCCAACAGAGACAGGGACGTGTGATCGTCGTCTGGGAGTTTCCCGTGTACATCCTACACTCCAGGTTGGAAGATGCCTTGTGCGACCAGGCTCAAAAGGCAAGAACACAGAGGGTCTCCACAATTCTCTCACAACGACCTCAGGTTTCGCATCGCTTAATAGTCCTGGCTCAGGATGAGCAAGGCATCGAATCCGTAGGCTTGGCTGCAGTTCGCAGGAAACGGGCAAATCAAACGCATGAAGGAGAGAAAAGCAGGTGGGGTGACGCAAGGCACAGCATCTGGGCCAATGTCATCGAGAGATTCAAAACTCTGGTCCCAACGTCTCTTGTTAGAGATCATGTAACAGACAGCCCGGGGGTTAAAAGAGCTAAAGAAGCTTGTTCAAACGCACAACGGTCAGATTGTGACTGAGGCGCGCAGGCTCCCAGGGGGATGAAGCTTGGCCTGTTTCAGGACGCCGACGCGAGAAGCGTAGCAGCCTCAATATCCAGGATCATGACTTTTTTCCCCAGGAACTCCCGCTGCTCGGAGAGTTTTGTTTTCGCGAAAAGATCGAGGGTGCGGAGTCCGCGCCGGTTTCATTTCTAGCCCACGTTGTGGGCGGCTCTCGAAGCAGTAATTCGATCTCGGGTGGCAGGCTGGCCGAGCGTGAAAGTGACAAGCTTCCAGTAACTTGGCGTCGCAATCATCGGAGCGATTACTTTGGATCAAACGTCCGGAGATGCAGAAATAGCAACGAGAGATGTTGTGATGCCTGGGTTGGAGTTCATAGTTGGGCCTCGGTGAATGTCGCGGCTGAAAGTATGACCGCCCCGTCGGCCAATCAGGGCTTTCTGGTCACAGGTGGATGCATACTGTTTCCCATGGGTACGAGAAGGAGCTTGAGGAGCCCAACCACCTGCAGAGAGTGTTTGTAAGGTCTGCTTCTCAATTGATGGCATATAGCAAGAGTGGTGGGTTCGGGGCGCGTTGTCCAATGAGAGCACCGGTATTTCATTTCCGCTTAGCCTCGGTAGGGCAAGACATCGTCATGGAGCTTTCTTTCCCAAGAATGGGGGGCTCGCAGACGTCTCTTCAAATGCGACTCTGCCCACAATCCACCTCACCATGGCCTCTAGATCACTTCCGGTCTGTATAACACGGCGCGCTCTTTTACCACCCCGACCACCTCGCACCGCCTGTCGAACGGTCACCTACACCACGCAACATCCCCGCCACCTATGGAACTTTTATCGGCCCGCCTTGCGCATTGCTGGTCAGCGAAGGGCCATATCATCCACCACCCGGACAAGATTTGCAGATGTGGAAGAATCCTTTGACCCGCGGCAGCAAGACCGCGAAGTCGACGAGGTCGATGTCTGTATTGTGGGCGGTGGGCCTGCAGGATTGGCAGCTGCCATTCGTCTAAAGCAGCAGGCTAACGAAGCCGGGAACGAGGACTTCAGGGTGTTGCTGTTAGAAAAAGCCGGAGAGCTAGGCGACCATATCGTGTCAGGCAATGTGATTGAGCCCTCCGCCCTCAACGAGCTCCTCCCGGATTGGAACTCGGAAGACAATCCAAATCGATTCGAGCACACTACACCAGCCAAGGAGGACAGGATGCGTTTCCTTACCAAGAACAGCGCCATTCCACTACCTAAGCCTCCGCAGATGAACAACCATGGCAACTATATAATAAGTCTTAATCAGCTGGTTAAGTGGCTGGGTGAGCGGGCAGAGGAGATTGGTGTGGAGATATATCCTGGTTTTGCAGCCTCGGAAATTCTGTACGACCACGAAGGTGTCGTCAAAGGCGTCGCTACAAATGATCTAGGAATATCTAGAGAGGGCAAACCCAAGGACTCTTTCGAGCGAGGGATGGAGTTTCATGCTCGGGTAACTCTTCTAGGGGAAGGATGCCATGGCAGCTTGGCGAAGCAAGTGATTAAGAAGTACGACCTGAGACGGGACAGCCAGCATCAGACGTACGGGCTTGGAATCAAAGAGATATGGGAGATCCAGCCGGAGAAGTTCCAGTCAGGCCTCATTGTTCACTCCTTGGGTTACCCTCTTCCCTCAGATACCTACGGTGGCGGCTGGATGTACCACTTTGGTGACAACATGGTCAGTATAGGCCTTGTTGTCGGCCTAGACTATCCCAATCCCTGGTTAGCGCCCTATGGCGAATTCCAAAAAATGAAGCACCACCCCATGTACAAAGATGTCTTAGAAGGAGGCAAATGCATCTCGTATGGTGCTAGAACACTTATCGAAGGCGGATTTCAGTCTATACCCAAGTGCGCATTCCCTGGCGGCGCCCTGATCGGGGATACTGCCGGCTTCGTCAATCTGCCCAAGATCAAGGGAACGCACACAGCCATGAGGTCAGGCATGCTGGCAGCCGAGGCTGCATGGGACGCCCTCAAGGCCAATACCGATGGAGGGACCGTGTTTCTGTACGATTACGAGGACAAGCTACGCTCATCGTCCATCTGGACGGAGCTCAAGCAGGTTCGAAACATGCGGCCATCGTTTCACACCTCCCTTGGCCTATATGGTGGCATCATTTACTCAGGGCTGGAGGCATACGTGCTACGAGGCAAAGCGCCCTGGACTTTGAAGCACGGCAAGCCTGATCACGCAGCAACCAAAACTGCCGATCAGTGCAAGAAAATCGAGTATCCTAAGCCTGATGGTAAAATTAGCTTCGACATTTTGACCAGCGTCAGCCGCAGCGGGACGAACCACGAAGAGGACCAGCCTGTGCACCTGCAAGTGGAGGACTGGGATGCGCATGCGCAAAAGGAATGGCCAAAGTACAAAGGAGTGGAGAACCGATTCTGCCCTGCCGGCGTGTACGAGTATGTGGAAGATGAAAGTAAAGACTTGGGCGTGAGGTTCCAAATTAACGCCCAAAAGTAAGTAACAAGGCTACAATCTTCCGGTATCAAAGCCTGACACTAACGTGCAATAAGCTGCGTCCATTGCAAGACATGCGATATTAAGGTACCTGACCAGGACATCAACTGGACCACTCCCCAGGGCGGCGAAGGCCCCAAATATGTGTTGACCTAGCGTTTGGATAAGGAACTGTTCAGAATAGTAATGCACGCGACAAACAACTGTAAATTAGCCTTGGGGCCGAGATAGAGCTCGCATGGCCGTGTCTGGATATTTGGCCATATAGACTGGAAGGCCAGCACAACAATGCATCACGCCCAACTCCCTGGGATAGAACTTTTGCTGCCCAGTTCAACCCGAAGCATGACGTCCACGAATAGCCAGGCCGGTTGACTTGCGCTGTTCGATCTGTACACATCCAGGCAGGCATACATACAACCGCACTTCTGCGAACCGCTTGACCCGGTCGCTGAAATCGTTATCTGACTCTTATGACTTTCTTTTTCTTGCACAGGGCGTTGAAAAGCAGTTCCGAGGTTGACCGAAAACTAGGCAGGGGCCAATAAACACGTGACCCAAGTGAGGCTAGCGGCGGTCAACTTTTACTCAACGCCTCACTTACCTCCTCAACTCTCCACCTCCACCCACCATCGCCAGCCCTAAACTCTGGGTGCCCCCATATCCATCCCCTCCCCTACCCCACACTTCCCGCCTCACCTCATCAATCCCATACGGCTTTAATAGTTGCGTCTTGCGACGGCTTTATTGATCGAAAAAGCGCCCAGCACTCCAGGCGGCGAATATCTGTCCAGGCGCGACCATTCACCTGCCACTTCTTACCACCCGCCACGGCCACGGCCCCCCCTCTTCTTTCAACAGGATTTCCAGTGTCAGGTACGACCTACCCTCCCAGACAGGCTGTCTGCGTCGGCCACTTCCCGTCGCGTCCCGCTGGCCTGCTCACATGGCCTTGACCACAGCCTGGCCTTGGCCATCCCTCGCATCATTTCCCTCGGCTGCTCCCCCGTCTGTTTGCCACTATACACCCGTCACATTGTCAAGGCCGCTCTATTCTTCGAACTGCGCTCACTCCCCAACTCCAGGCTAGGCAATCATGACCGAAGTTTCCTCCACCCGTCTCTATCTGGGTAATCTCCCCCGCAATGCCACCAAAGCAGATGTCGAGGCCCACTTCCAGACGCATGGAACCGGCGAGATCACCGAGATAAAGCTGATGAATGGCTTCGGCTTCATCGAGTACAAGGATGCGATGGACGCCCGTGATGTGGTTCCTGGTAAGCTCTGCGTGCACTCCACTATTTAGCACTGCTAACTCTCTGAGCAGCCTTCCGTACGTAGCGGTGCACTCTGCACATCTAGACCATTGACCGCGCGCCTAACCAGAATACCCAGATGGATCCGATTTCATGGGCGAGCGCTTGATTGTCCAGTTCGCCCGCGGTTCCCGCCGCAACGAGAACTTCACTCCGCATGAGCGCGCGGCTCCGCGCCCACGTCGTACTCCCTTCCGGATGAGGATTGCCAATCTTCCGGTAGAGACCAGCTGGCAGGTTAGACTCCCCGATCCTTGGATTTCCTCTGTTTCCAGTTGTGGCCAGTTTCCCCGTCCTGGACTGTGGTTTTTGTTTCGCGTGCTTCCCGTTGCTGCTTTACTGGACGTTTGGACTCGGCTTAACCTCGATGTTCTAGGATCTCAAAGACTTCGCCCGTCAGTCTGGACTTGATGTCGTCTATTCGGAAGTTGGTCGTGAGCGCGACGGAACCGGGTAAGATGAACCTAGCATATCACGCAAGACGCATACACTTACGCGCAATCAGATTTGTCGAGTATGAGACGGCCGCCGACCTGAAGACTGCAGTCGAGAAGCTGGACCGCCGTGAGTTCAAAGGTCAGGAGGTCACATGTACCCAGGACGTCAGTGACCCACCCCCACCACCACCGTTCAAGCCGCGCGCGCCTTACGGTGGTCAGGGGGGACCAGAGGATAGGGGCCGTGACCGTTATCGGTCTCGCTCGCCGGCTGGGGGACGTCGTGGATACCCACCGGGTGGTGCGCCATATGAGGAGTTCTATGACCGTCGCGGTCCTCCTCGCGGGTACAGCCCCCGTCGGGATGATTATCGACGCCGGACTCCACCCCGAGATTTCTATGATAACCGAGATAGGTATGGTGGTCGTTCGTCCCCACGCCCTCGCGGCCCTACCGATGAGTACGGCCCACCACGCGCTCGCTACCCCGAAGACCCATACGATGCTCGTGGTCCCCCACCTCGTCGCGGTTATGAAGACCCATATGTGAATGGTCACGCTCGTCCCTATGAAGGCCGCCCTCCGTCCCCGCGTGGTGCTCGCCCTCGAAGCCCGACAGTCCGCCCGCCCTATGAGGAAGGATATCCACCCCGTGGCCGTTACTGGTAATTCTCATCCAATCCCCTGCACCTTTTGGTGCGCGACCATATACTTATCCAATTAGATCCAAACAGCACAGGACCCGCTCACTCCAGCGATGTACTATCCCAGGAGATCAATGAGATTGAGGGGTCTTAGTGGTAGGGTTTAACGGAAATTCTCAAGGATATATGGATCGAGTTTCAATTGCTGGCGCCTCGGTTTGATGGTCGGCATGCGAATATTGGATCTGTAATGTGTTCTTTCCCTTTTACAGGCATTGATCTCCCGGTCACAGCCTAGCGCCGCCCGTGGTGCGAAGTGGTGCGAACTTCAATTGGGATGGAAATGCATTTTGGTCTCTTTTCCTGCGTATGGTCGAGCAGCATAACAGTTCGTTTGTCTCTCAAAAGGTTAAGATATATTTCGGCTTCTCAATTACGGATGGTAGTTATGTACAATAGTTTTTGTGCTTTCGACTTCAACGATGGCTCTTCGAAAACTCGGAGTCCTGGCGTGAAAACGAATCACACTACTTTATTCCTACTTCGAGTTCAAGACTTAAAACGGGATTCATTGTTGTGAATGCTGACATAGATCTTCGCTTGAGTCGGCAGATGTCGGCACCGAATCACCGAGCCTGTCGCCTACTTTATGTTCAACCTTCCTAGATCTATAGACTAGACGCCTAACACGAACATCATTCGAACCTTTTTATTTTCAACAAAGTGAAGTCTATACTCTCTGTTCCTGCCTGGAAGAATCTTAATCGTACCTGAAGAGCAAAGAGCTGAGTATTTGTAAAGGGAGTTAATTCAACACTTTCCGTCTCGACAGTCGAGCTGTATGATGGCGGATTTCAAGGCTAGCGTGGATTCAACGACGGCGGGCCCGGATCCTGAGATCTTGGGTGTTGTTTTGCTGGCTGTGGATGGTGGAGGTATGTGGAGAGCTTTCTGTGCTATTTACACTGCGTATTTGACATGAGAGCAAATGTTTCTGGTAGCGCTATTGATTATCAGAATAGTCACGCACTTTGTCTATCGGTGGAAGGATTCAATTTAAGCGCACGGAGGGTTGCTCACTGCTAGATGGACACTCCCAAACATGAACTCATCGCTTATCTTTGAAGCTATGCTTACACCCACTAGGCAAAGAAATCCTCGCCCACTCCTCCGGCTTCACGAGTCTGGACCCCGACGCAAACACAATCGACAAACATTCCATTTTCAGACTCGCAAGCTGCACGAAACTCATCACCGCCATCGCCCTTCTTCGCTTACTCTCCCTCCCGCCCTTCCAACCCCAAGATATACAATCCGCTCTCGACGACCCAGCACTCATCACAACACACCTCCCTGAGCTCGCCGCCCTCGACGTGATAACCTCCCCTCCTGGAAGTAGAATGCTCACATATAGTTCAAGGACACAACCGCCCACGCTTCGACACCTACTAACGCACACCTCGGGCGTCGGTTACGATATCATCGACCCGCGGCTCCGCGCGTGGCGAAAGAATAGAGGGGAAAGGACTATGACGCTACATGGGCCGTTGCCGGAGGCGGTGGCTACGCCGCTGATTTTCCAGCCGGGGGAGGGGTGGGCGTATGGCGGGGGGTTAGACTGGGTAGGGGTTTTTGTGGAGAGGGTCTGTGGACGCAAGTTTGGGGTGTGGTTGAGGGAAGAAGTTTTCCAGGTTGTGGGATGTGATGGGGGGATTGGATTTGCGAGAGAGGAGGTGGAGGGGGAGGTTGTCATGGTGGTTACCAAGGGGAAAGGAGGCGGTGGGCTGAAGGAACATCGCGTTAAAGAGCAGGAGCCTGGCGTTGAGAGAGGAGGCGGGGGGCTCTTTTCCTCCGCGGCCAACTTCGCTATGATTCTAGCAGATATCATATCCCCGGCCCCCAAACTCCTCAGCCCCTCAATCGCCGACCTCCTCTTCATCCCCCAACTTACGCTCTCTTCCCCCTCCCTATCCTCTCTCCAGGCCTCTGCCTCTATCTTCAGGAGCATGTCCGGTCCCCTGATGCCCGAGAACGACGTCGAGAGCATTAATCACGCGCTGGGCGGGATGGTCGTTACGAAGGATAATGAGGCGTTGGGAAAGTCCAAAGGCACTATGACTTGGGGTGGGGCGTTTAATTGTATGTGGTTTGCGAATCGAGATAGGGGGGTTGCGGGATTTTACGGGAGTTCGATGTTTCCGCCTGGGGACGAGGGGAGTGGAGCGTTGATGGGGGGTTTCTTGAGGGAGGTGTGGGGGAGGATAGGGGAGGTGGAGGATTGAGAGGGAAGTGTGTGATGATGGCTGTGGTGATAGACGGAGAACGACGGTGGGGATGAAGATAGTAGAATGGCAGAATACGTTTCTCTACATCTCATTCATTTCCTTGTCCCTCGATTGAATTCTTACTAGAAATCCCATGATCCCGTTTCTCAAGACGTAGTGAACTGCGCAAGACAAGAACATAATTATTTATTGGCTGCGTCTGATAATCAGGTATCCAGTTGAGGCGAAGGAGTGTAAAGGCGTTCGCATAGGCAAGTTGGAGGGTATGAGCCGGACGGAGGGCGCCATCATCTTCAAGTACAAGTCCTAATGTTAGCGAATAATCAAGGGATAAGCAAGGAATGAGCAATGTTTTGCAGAAATCCAGAACACTGACGGCATTGACTATACAAGCGAACAACATAAGGGCAAACATCCACCCGCTTGCTACGACGTAGGACACGATATCAGCATAGCAAACTCCATCATCATATCGATAATTGCCATTCAGCTATTTATATGTACACAGCAACCCACTCCACTAAATCTAGTTTCTTTAGTTGCAGTGATCGCTGTTGATTTATTGATCTACGTCTAGCTCCTCTACTTCTGTGCTCGCCTTTCACCCCCTTCATCCACCTCTCTCACCGCGCCATTCACCGCGTCGAAATCATCATGTGAGAGCGCTCCAGCGCACCACAACAAGGCGCGGAAGTCTGCATAAAATCGGAGGCGGCTTCTCCAATCTTTCTCTTACCAACTACACACAATTCTTCCTGCGGCCTATCTCCAACTGCACCACACCGCACCGCACCACACCGTCGAACTCCACTGTGTCGCCGATCCACCATGCCGGCCCTCCCCATCTCCAGCAAAGACACGGAATTGGGCCCCCTTCCCCCGCCGATCCTAAATCCCTTCTTCCTCCTGCACAACCGGTACTCAGACCCGCAGTACCTGCAAAGGCTCCTCTCGCTGTCGCAGCCACCGACGCTCCACAACGCCACGCTCGCCGCTCACTACGCCGTCAAGATCTGGCGTCACACATCGGTGCTGTGCCCCGCGCCCCCCATAGTGAAAGTCCATGGCTACGCCTTCTACCCCTCCAACGCGGGCGAGATCGAGAAGTTGGAGAGCTACGCGGTGGGGAACTTGAAGGTCATGTTTGTGAAGATGAGCGTGGAGTGTGGAGAGAGCATGGAGGAGGTCGAGGGGAGGGCGATTGTGTACATGGGGGGCCAGAGGGTGTTGGAGCGGGAGATTGAGGAGTTTAGGGCGGAGAGGGAGAGGAGGAGGAGGGAGAGGAATGGCCTGGGTGGTGATGAGGATGAAGAGAGCGCAGCGGAGCTGGAGGGCAGGATTTGGGGGTGGTTGCTGGAGGTGCAGGATGGGGTCGAGTGGGAGGGGGAGATCGAAGTTGATTGGGACGAGGTTCATAGGATGGAGCTTGAGGAGTGGAAGAGATGGGGCGGTGCGGGTGAGGACGAGGATGAGGAAGAGGAAGAGGAAGAGGATGAGGATGAGGAAGGGGATCTGGAGTATGAAAAGTTCGACTGGGTGATCGAATGAGGTAGAGCTTACACGTTGTGGACAGAGGGGTCTCCGGGTCTGAGAGAGCGATCGCTCTTCCGCTGATTTGTGGAATCAACTTTGAATGGAAAAGGCGGAGTGGCAGAAATCCATCACTCTATTTTCACGTATCTCTCTCGTATCGTACCTACATTTTTCGGCAAGCAGATAACGCTTGGGCGACTATTACCCCCTGTGTCCCCTTCATCCTAGATATTCCTTGATTGATCGATATTTCAAATCTCTCTCAACTCCTTACGAGTTTCTCTTCTCTTCCGCTCTTTCTGGTTGAGTCCACATAGATGACGTCTGTGGTAGAGATGACGTGGCGTGATTTGACCGTGCGATAGCCGCAATTCACAGGTTTGACGGGTGGACGAGAGGGCTAGTACATATGGGAGAGATGAGAGTGTGCAAATTGGACCGTGGACTGGAAGGAGAAGAAAAAGCTTGCGGAGATCTAGGGGTTGTCGGGAAGGTCTGAGAGGGAGTATGTAGGTTTGGCTTCATGGTAAAGAGAGGATGTATATTGTACGAAGGGTAGGATGAGTAAGTATATGGAATATGGAGAGATAGAATGGGCAAATAGGAATGTTGAGTGGTAGGACGTAAAGCCATGAGAACATTTGAAATACCCTGCTGTGGCAGTGTAGCGTTTGGAACCTTGTGTTAAACCCATCTCTTCATTTCCATCCCGACTCCTATGACCTTTGACATCAAAGTGAAGTCTGGTGTTGCTCTTCGAGAGCTCGAGTCAGCCCACCGACGTCTCGGCCTCTAATCCGAAAGTATGCTAACGCCCGGCTCCACGAACCTCGGTCCATTCCTGAAGCTCACTCTGCCCGCCGGATCGCGTGCGGGCTAAACATAACCGTCTCCGCATCTCAGCAGCAATAATAACTTGAGCTCTCAACTTCTTCATAGTCATTCCTGAGATTCTCACACTCCGACCCTGAAACGTGATTGTTTGTAATTGTGTCCTTGAGTAAAACAACATGTCGAACCGCCTTGACCAGATTGCCGGCCACCTCAACTACCCCAAGGGTATGTTGGCAGGTCAGGTCGCAATTATTACGGGCTCTGGACAGGGAATTGGCGCGGAGACGGCGAGGCTGTTTGCAAAGGAGGGCGCGAAGGTGGTTGTTGCGGATGTAGATGCCAGTATGTTCAACCCTAAGCCAGCTTCAAGGCGATTTCGAAGAGACGCCTCAAGTTCAAGAGTATAATGATGCTAACACAGGACAGAGAAGGCATCAGACACAGCGGCCGCAATCAACGCATCCGGCGGCTCGGCAATCGCAGTAGCAGGCGACGTGCTAGACGATAAATACATCACCGAGCTCATCAAGAAGACAGCCGAGTTTGGCAACGGCAAGATTCACATCATCGTCAACAACGCGGGCTACACATGGGACGGCGTCATCCACAAGACGACCGACAAGCAATGGGACACTATCGTTGCCCTCCACTGTACTGCACCTTTCAAGATCGTCCGCGCTGCAGCACCATACTTCCGTGTCAAGGACGGCGAGCCCAGGAACATCATCAACATCTCTTCGACATCGGGTATACATGGAAACGCGGGCCAGATAAACTATGCCTTGGCTAAGGCTGGTGTCACTGGCATGACCAAGACTATTGCAAAGGAGTGAGTACCCCCGCATTTCGGTTTAATGTCGAGCGTCAGATGCTGATCGTATACGCAGATGGGGCCCCCAATTCGGCGTCCGCGCCAACACAGTTGCCTTTGGATACATCCTCACTCGTCTTACGGCCGCAAAGGAAGCTGGCGCATTCGTGACAACACCGGATGGTGAGAAGGTTGCGCTGGGGATACCATCGGCACAAAAGGCGTCTGGTCCCAACGAAGTACAGCAGCACCTGGACATTCCGCTGCGGAGGCCTGGCTCGGCAACAGAGGCAGCGAGCGCGGTGCTTGCAGTGGCAAGTCCACTATTCAGCTATGTCAATGGCCAGACGATTAGTGTCACTGGTGGACGGAACATGTAGATAATGGTGAATGGTGGTGGTGGTATGAGGGCTGAGCTGAGGGTAGTGGGATATGAAGCCATGTGTTTCAGTAATTGTATATACCTTCAACCAAAAAATTTGCAATTCCAACGCCTGTAGTAACAAACGCACGAGTGGCGTGTGGAAGACTCGCCCAGGTGGTGTGTTTCGAGGAGCAGTTTGGAAACCAGACTCGAGGGGGGCTTGGACTGACGCCTCGGCGAGCGCGGATCCGACCCCGTCTCTCAGACAGGAGCACCACCATCACTCGCAACCTGCAACACATGCAGACATTCCCGTCGCCCTTGCGCCATTCCTTTCCCGCTCTCCCGCCCTCGTCGCTCGCTTTCTCTGCTTCACCATGTATATGCGATTTACTCGATAGTCCCACTTGATAACCGCACCACCACCCTAATCTTACGCCGCAAGCTACCCCCCTATAACACCCCCCCCGTACCCCCAGGTCCCTGTAGGGCGCCCACGACTCCCAATGGTCGACGAAAAGCACGTCTACGATGTGCACGAAAGTCCGCCTATCCCCACATACGAAGAGGCGACGTCCTCGCTCACGGTTTCACGACTCGGTCCACAAGAAGTCAGCGACGATGCGGAGCGGCAAGGACTGCTGGGCCACGAGCTGGCCACCGAGGCGAGCTCACGTCGACGCAATGGATACTACCACCCGCCCTCGGTGCAGTCGGTGCGGTCGAGCGAGGATAGCGAGCTGGGCAGCCTCGTGCACTCCACCGACGACATAGAGCTGAGGGCGGAGATGGAAGAGATGGACATACTGGACCCCGAGTCGGCTGACGACGGGCGCACGCGGCGGAACAGATCGCGAGGCCGGTTCTCGAAGCGCTTCTACAGCATCACCAATTCCTTCTCCGGATTCCACCTCCCCCGGATACCATGGCCCTCGTTCGGGTTCTCGTGGATCAAGTCGAAGATGCCGACGATACCGGAGGAATACAAGCCCGGGTGGGCCATAATCGCACGGCTGTGCGGACTGATATTGATAATCTCGCTGGTGTACATATTGGTTGTGAGCGAGATCATGCCGGCCGGGGCAGGGTTCGGACAGCAGTTCAACCCGGAGGCAATCAGACAGATAGCGCTACAGAATATCGACCCGGGGAGGATTGAGGAGAATCTGAGATATATTACATCGTATGACCATGTAGGCGGGTCCGAGGGTAGCTATTACCTGGGGCAGTGGATTGAGGGAAAGTTTAAGGATGCACATATGGACACATACACTCATGATGAGTAAGTGGTACAATGCGCGGAAGATTACAAGTGCTGACACACACAGATACTTTGTCTACATGAATTATCCAAAGGAGGATGGACGTCGCGTTGCCATTGTTAATCCGCCGGAGAAGGCCTGGGAAGCGAGATTGGAAGAGGGTTCCGCATATGACCCCCCACGTTCACAAACCGCGGCGTTCCATGGAATGTCGGCATCTGGAAATGTTACGGGACCGCTGATCTACGCCAACTACGGACATAAGAAAGATTTCAAGAGATTGTGGGATAGTGGAGTTGATGTCAAGGGCGCAATTGTTCTAGTGCGGTATTACGGCACACAGTCAAACCGAGGGATGAAGATCCAGGCTGCGCAAGATGCTGGAGTTGCGGGCGTGCTCATCTACTCAGATCCAGCCGAGGACGGCTTCAAGAAGGGTGAGGTTTGGCCAAAGGGAAGATGGAGGCCCGAAGACAGCGTGCAGCGGGGTTCTGTTGCGCTCACCAGCTGGATTGCAGGCGATGTGCTGACCCCAGGCTGGCCTAGCACTCAAAACGATAAACGTATATCCAAGGACAAAAATCCGGGGCTGGTGAATATCCCGAGTTTACCTTTATCGTGGAAGAATGCCCAAAAGCTTCTTCAATCTCTAAAAGGCATCGGTGAAAAGCTCCCTGAGGAATGGGTCGGAGGTGTACCGGACGTTGGAGACCAATGGTTTTCCGGGCACCACAATAGCTCCCCGATAGTAAATCTCCAAAACTTCCAAGACGAAGTTGAGAAGCAACGGATCCAGAATGTGTTCGGCTCCATCAAAGGCACTGAGGACAAGGCCAAGAAGGTCATCGTTGGTAACCATCGCGACTCCTGGTGCTTCGGTGCTGCAAACCCTGGCAGCGGAACTGCCGTCATGCTTGAAGTTGCGCGTGTCCTGGGCGAACTTCGTCTTCAAGGTTGGCGTCCATTGCGAACCATTGAATTCGCATCCTGGGACGCTGGAGAGTACAACCTAATGGGATCTACCGAACACGTCGAAGCCAACATGGACGAACTCCGAGCCAATGCTGTGGCCTATCTCAACGTCGACGCCGGGGTCACAGGGAATAAGCTCAGGGCCAACGGCTCCCCGGTTTTTAAGAACGCCTGGTTGAGGGTCCTCGACCGTCTCACAGACCCACTCCAAAACAAGACGTTGCGCAACCTCTGGGATGAAGCCAACAGCAAGATTGGCGGCCTCGGCGCTGGCAGCGATTACGTCGCCTTCCAGGACATGGCAGGCTGCTCATCCATTGACTTCGGCTTCGAAGGCCCGGAGCATGGCGACATGTATCACAGCTGCTACGAGAGCTTCGACTGGATGACCAAATACGTGGATCCAGGCTTCACATACCACAACTTGCTCGTACAGGTCTGGGTACTCCTCATCCTCGAGCTGGCCCAGGAACCCATCATCCCGCTCAAACTTAAAGACTACGCCGAGGCTCTCAAAGACGAAAGCCTGGCGCTCATGGACTGGACCGAAACCAAAGGTACTGGCTATGATATTGCCATGTTCCAACCGCTCGTCGACGCGGTGTCGGCGTTCTCACTGCGCGCAAAGGAGTTTCACAGTTGGGAAGACTACTGGTACCAGCAGGTGTATGGTGCGGGCGGCGAGGCACCGGGCCTCACTGTGCATCGGATAGGGCACAACGCGCGGCTTGCAAGCTTTGAGACGAATCTGCTCGATCTGAGTTGGGATACGAGTCATGAGACTGGGGAGACTCGGGGTGTAAGTTTGCTCCATCCTCTGCGCCCTTCGTCCGGGATGTATATATACGTATACTGACTTTGGTCGTGTTTAGCTCCCCGGACGTGAACAGTACAAGCACGTCGTGTTTGGCCCCGACGCGTATGGGTCTGAATCCGACGCTGGCATGTTCCCCTTCGCGCGCGATGCGATTGAGAAGAACGACTGGAAGCTGGCGGAGAAGATGATCCAGAAGACGGCGGATGCGCTGAATTATGCGTCAGATCGGCTCTTGCATTGATATTAGTACCCATTTTCTTCTCTCGTATTTTGATGTTATTTTTTATCAAACAGCACGGACGGCGTTTTGGTGTAGATGGACTGGATTCAATTCAGTCGAACTGGCATTGCGATTGGATGGTAAGGTCGAGCTGACCTTTTATAGGTTTATTTTGTTTATTGTTAGCGTAGCGCTGTGTTTGTATATGAAGCGGACATGGAACGCCATGCCATGGCAGTTTTCTCGTGTATCTCTATCATGATCTATCCATAGATACTTTGATCCTTCCAACCGCAGCACTTGCAAAGGAGAGTTGACGCTGGAATATGCTGCATGTAGTGGTTAGTAAAAGTATGCACCGGCATCCACATGCGGTATGCCGGACGTGAATGAGGCTGCTGCTTGTCCAGGGCGGCGCGTTGCGATTGGTGGGCGCACGTCACGATCCCAACGCGACCGTTGAGGTGGCTTATCTGACCGCGCCGAGGACGGATAGCCACGGCCAGAGAAATGTCGAGCCAGCTATCACAGTCCGTCCCTGCGTCCACACCGCTGAATTTTGGAGGCCGATAATCCTTCGACCGTAACCCCGCCCGCGTCTTACTTTCTTTTCTCCAATTTTGTTTTCTCTTCCCTTTCCCCTTCCCCGTCCACCTGCCTTTGCCCGGTCCCACCCGAGTGGCGATCTACGGAACTGAACACGGAATTGAACGATTGGAGCAACTTTCTCTCCATTATTCCAATTTCACCGCATCCATTGACACCTAAAATAACGACACCAGGCCCTCGAGGGCACTCCTTGTGTCCAATTGACCCTGTTCAAAAGTCAATCTGCAAGAATGCGCACAGCATGTCTCAGGGCAGTTGGCTCTGCAGGTCGGCTTGCCCGCTCTTCGCGAGCAGGCCTTCTACCACGCCCACGACAAATACAGCTTAGAAGCTCGCCGTCTTCCGCATAC
This sequence comes from Melanomma pulvis-pyrius CBS 109.77, assembly GCA_010093585.1. Classification (NCBI taxonomy): domain Eukaryota; kingdom Fungi; phylum Ascomycota; class Dothideomycetes; order Pleosporales; family Melanommataceae; genus Melanomma; species Melanomma pulvis-pyrius. The sequence goes on along the minus strand of MU001807.1, from coordinate 43,314 downwards.
ACAATCTCCCAACTGCTGCCAAGGCGAGCATACCATTCGGCCACTGCTGGCGATGTGCTCGAAGCCACTCCACTTTCTGACGCGGCCGTCAAACCGTACCAAAATCTAGATACGTTTCCACGTCGTCACATTGGGCCATCTGCAGCATCAGTCGAGCAGATGCTCTCGGTTCTCGACCCTCCCGTGGGCACGTTAGATGACTTTGTCAAGCAAGTGATTCCTGCAGACATTCTCTCCTCCCGATCAATCGCTGTAGGGCGCATGTCAAAGCAACATCCTACGGCATGGCAGGAAGATGGAGTTCCCGAGGTGGAGACTCTAGCAGCCGCGAGAAAGATAATGGACTCAAACAAGGCGGGACGGAGCTTCATCGGCCAAGGATATGCCGCCTCCAAGGTCCCAGAGGTCATCAAGAGAAATGTCCTGGAAAGCCCGGCTTGGTACACCAGCTACACGCCGTATCAGCCGGAAATAAGTCAAGGAAGACTCGAATCGTTGCTCAACTTCCAAACCATGGTGACGGATCTGACGGGGCTCCCAATTGCGAATGCCTCGCTGCTCGACGAGTCTACCGCGGCCGCAGAAGCCATGACTCTTTCGCTTGGTTCGCTGCCACTCGCTCGACAGAAGCGTGCGAACAAGACATATCTTGTATCTCACAGATGCCATCCCCAGACCATTGCGGTTCTTGCCTCCCGGGCTGAAGGTTTTGGCATCAAGATCGAGGTAGGCGACGTGTTGGGCGACAACAGCAAAAGGGTCGAAGAGCTTGGTGACGACTTGGTCGGTGTCCTGGCCCAATATCCGGATACCGAAGGAGCAGTTGAAGACTTCCGCACATTGTCTGAAAAGGTTCATACGAACGGAGCCTTGTTCAGTGTTGCCACCGACCTTCTTGCCCTGACACTCCTGACCCCTCCTGGCGAGTTTGGCGCTGATGTAGCCTTTGGAAATGCGCAACGCTTTGGTGTCCCTCTAGGCTATGGCGGACCCCACGCAGCCTTCTTCGCGTGCGCCGAAAAATACAAGCGGAAAATCCCTGGACGACTAATTGGGCTGTCCAAAGACAGGCTTGGAAATCCTGCCGCCAGGCTGGCCTTGCAAACAAGAGAACAACACATTCGACGTGAGAAGGCTACGAGCAACGTTTGCACCGCGCAAGCCTTGCTAGCCAATATGAGTGCATTCTACGCAGTATACCACGGGCCAAACGGCTTGACTGCAATAGCTAGACAGGTCGTAGCCACCACTCGAGGGATTCAAAATCTAATCATCAAGAGCGGCTTCGAAACTGGCCAGCGTGGGCAATTGGACAACAAACCAGCCGCTTTCGATACATTCGTCGTCAAGACCGGAGAGAAGACAGACCGTGTAGTTGAAGAGCTGAGGAGCTACAACATATATGTGCGAGAGATCGATGCTGAGCATATTGGAATTACCTGCGACGAAACAACAGATCCTAGTACCACGCGTCATCTCATCCAAGCATTCACAGGCAGGGACAAGTCAGCCTTGCCATCATGGGAAGACATGCAAGAAGTACATAAAGTGCACCCGGTTAACGTCGAGATCCCTGCCGAGTTCAAAAGAACAAGCCAGTTTCTTACCCACCCCGTTTTCAACTCACACCATTCCGAGACTGAGCTCCTACGGTACATATATCATCTCCAGTCTAAGGACCTTTCCCTTGTTCATTCCATGATACCTCTAGGGTCATGTACTATGAAATTGAACGCCACAACGGAGATGGCCCCAGTTTCATTCGACAAGATCTCGAATCTACACCCATTCATACCAGTAACAGCCGCTAAGGGGTACGCCGTTATGATTAAACAGCTAGAGGAGGATTTGGCCAATATCACCGGGTTCCACTCTGTTTCACTACAACCCAACTCAGGAGCACAGGGCGAGTTTACCGGACTGCGAGTCATTCGAAAATTCCTGGAACAGCAGCCTGGAAAGAAACGGGACGTATGTTTAATTCCAGTATCCGCACACGGAACCAATCCCGCGAGTGCCGCAATGGCTGGCATGAGGGTGGTGGCCATCAAGTGCGATCCCGGCACAGGGAACCTGGACATGGCAGACCTCAAAGCAAAGTGCGAGAAACACAGTGAGGAACTTGGGGCTATTATGATCACCTATCCCAGCACCTTTGGAGTCTTTGAGCCGAAAATCAAAGAAGTGTGCGATATCATTCACGAGCACGGCGGTCAAGTGTACATGGATGGAGCCAACATGAATGCACAGATTGGCCTCTGCTCGCCCGGAGAAATTGGAGCTGACGTGTGCCATCTCAACTTGCACAAAACCTTCTGCATTCCCCACGGCGGAGGCGGACCAGGTGTAGGACCCATTGGCGTGAAGGACCATCTTACACCTTTCCTGCCCGGCCATCTGCGTGGCGAAGTCGGGGGCGCACAAGCGATTGCGCCCGTTAGTGGAGCGCCTTGGGGAAGTGCGAGCATCTTGCCCATCAGCTGGACATATATCAAAATGATGGGCGCTGCCGGCCTCACTCAGGCCACCAAGATCACATTGCTTAATGCTAATTACATCCTTTCACGACTCAAGCCTCACTTCCCCATCCTCTACACCAACGAAAACGGCCGATGCGCCCATGAGTTCATTCTCGATGTGCGCAAATTCAAGGAATCGGCCGGTGTCGAGGCGATTGATGTAGCCAAGCGTCTACAAGACTACGGCTTCCATGCGCCGACCATGTCCTGGCCTGTCGCTAACACTCTCATGATTGAGCCCACGGAGTCAGAGAGCAAGCAAGAACTCGACCGTTTCTGCGACGCACTGATTTCGATTAGAAAGGAGATTGAGGCGGTCGAAAAGGGCGGCCAACCGCGGGAGGGCAATGTGCTCAAAATGGCACCACATTCGCAGCAGGATCTCATCACTAGCGAATGGGACCGACCTTACAGCAGAGCCGATGCGGCGTATCCGTTGCCCTACCTAAAGGAGAAGAAGTTCTGGCCGAGTGTCACGAGACTGGACGATGGTGAGTACCCAATGTATGATTCGAGGCTTCGACCCTTGCTAACATAGCCATAGCGTACGGCGACACAAATCTCTTCTGCACGTGTGCTCCCGTTGAGGACTCGGAAGACATAACGGGTGCAGCTGCGCCTACTCCAACGTGACCTGCGAACAGCGCGAGACGGACACAAACATTTCAACATTTCTCTCAAAACATGGACTGTGCATTTCGGGACCCGGGGTCTTTTCAACAGCGAACCAGCGTGGGAGTTTGGGGTCCAGGAATTATTTTGTTTCAACAAACAATCATATGATATGCATTTCATGGTCGGCCTTCTCTATTAGATTTTTCTGGTTCTGGCGAGATTCAATTCAACATGAGAGGGAAGTAGATAGCAAAATCTGCAACTTACGATGAGGTGGGTTGCTGGGCGTTTGACGTTACCAACCTTCTATTCTGCCCGTAATTAATCCATATTTTGATGCTGTGAGGTTTTCCTATCGCTTTGAATGTGGTTCGGCTGGAGATGCACAATACATAGTAGACGCTGAATGGTGTCTCTTCGCCTTGTCCATCCGTTATAATCTCTTATAAGTCTGAGTCTAGAATTCCATGTTAGATTGATTATTTAAAAGAGAGACATGGAGTAGTTAGTCATTGGATTGCCTGGATGGAGGTCAAGAAATCATCCTTGTTCTGCTGGTAGATTATTTATTCATTATCACCATGTTCAAGGTGGGAACCAAAAAAAAAGTCAAAAACATACAACAGCAGGGATTCGCCAATGGTCACCCACTTGACTACTAGTCCGCCGGTATCATGCTTATGTAAGGCTGAGCGGACGGGAAGCCCAATTTTCATGATCCTATGGTCGTATGTATCAGAATTGTGTTTGGATGTGATATATATAGAGTGGTGTGCTCAATTTTGGATGGAAATGGTTTACTTTACGTTAACGTGGCATGGGCCTTGGCACCCTTTCGCGGATCCGAAATCCAGAGTTCGGAAACTGTGGTACGCCAGAGAAGGCTGCTGATAATGTTTCCTTTCTTCAGCAGCCTTTGCTATCGCTACCGGCATAGATACGATAAAATCGAGTTCCACAATGACGAGTTGTACCATGGTAGCCGGTCACCGCAGGCTCCCAGCCTCGAGTATTGAAGAGAATCTTATGTTGTCCAAAGTCCGAATGTTCTTGCGCGTCTTACTCGGCTTCTCTTTCTCCATGATCTGAGCTGCAGTTGAACAGGCCAAGGCCTCGCGAGATTTCATGTAAGGAACGGCGATCCTGCGGGTCAATCACCCCCACGATTCCAGACGAAAGGAACCAAACTTGGGTTTGGTGGGGGGATCACGTGCTCCGCTACTGGAGGTCCCCACCGACGGAGGTCACTTGGTACCAACACCTCGGACAGGCAAATTAAAGGCCTCGAAGGTATACACTCTACTACATTATCTCTCTCACTATGTTTTGAGGGAGCTGTTGGGGGCACCGCATCCAACCATCTGTTTGTTCGCTCCACATCAAGCTTCACCGCCTCTCGATGCATTCTAGGCCTCCTCATAGATTCAAGTCAGCCCCAGGGTTGACATTCGTTCAGCAGCTACACTCTCACTAGTTCTTCCTCTAGACGACACATGATGCAATTTCACGCTCTCCTCCAGCGGGCTCTGATTCCCCTTTTAGCTACGGTTCTGACACGCACGAGCTTAGTCTCTGCTGTCAACGCAGAAACACGCTATCACCGGGTTTTGTGGGATGATGACAATTGGATCATCACTACCCAAGATCTTAACCCAGGAAACTACCAATCGCGCATGTCCCTCGCCAATGGTTATCTTGGCATCAATGTTGCCGCTGTTGGCCCATTTTTCGAAATCGACACTCCAGTAAATGATGAGACTGTTGTCAATGGCTGGCCTTTGTTTGACCGGCGGCAGACATTCGCGACCATAGCTGGCTTCTACAACGACCAGGGGCCCACGCCCGGGGACAATTATCCCTGGCTGTATCAGTATGGTGGGGAGAGCATAATTAGTGGCGTGCCGCATTGGAGTGGGCTGGTGGTTGAGGCACATGGTGCCATTTTGAATGCTTCAGTCAATCCCGACCATCTCACCGGGTTTACTTCAACTCTCGATGCCCGCGCTGGGGTCCTTAGTTGGAGGTACTCGTGGAAGCCCGGAGGAACCCACGCCGCTATCAATGTGCACTACAGCATGTTTGTCCACAAGCTCCACGTAAACCAAGCTGCGGTTCAGCTCAAGCTTACAGCTACCCGCGATACCAATGTCACTGTATACGATATTTTGGAGGGAGATTGCGCTGTCCGGACGGACTTTGTGGATAGGAAATACGAGAACGATTCCCCGACTATCTGGACTGCCGTCAGACCGGGCAATGTTCCCGCCACTACCGCCTACCTATACTCTACGCTTGGAGGTAACAAGTGTGTCGACTGGAGTTCTCGAACCGAAGTAACAGGAGGGATATTCAGTAGCAACTTTTCCTCGATTGCTCAATCCGTCAATCTGAAACTCGTTGCGGGCGAGACGGGCGAGATTGGAAAATACATTGGGGCAGCATCTTCTGACGCCTTCTCAGAGCCAAAGAACACTGCTAGCATTGCCTCGATTACGGGTGCGTCAGAGGGTTTCGCTACGCTTCTACACACCCACATTGAGGAGTGGACGAGCATTCTGCCCAGACACTCGGTCGACCGATACGCATTCCCCAATGGCTCGCTTCCCGAAGATCTGAACGTCCAGGAACTACACATTGCAGCCGTCACGACCCCCTTCCATATTCTTCAGAACACCGTGGGACCGAATGCGGTTGCAGCTGCTGGGAACAACACTCATCTCAACGTTCACAGCATTCCTGTTTGTGGCCTTGGGTCAGATTGCTATGGGGGCCTCATTTTCTGGGACGCTGAGGTTTGGATGGCTCCGGGGTTGCAGGTCTCTCATCCCCAACATGTGAAGCAAGTCATCAATTACCGGGTCGAGAAATATCCCCAAGCGCAGCAAAATATCAAAATGGCCTATAGCTCATCGCAAAACCACACAGACCAGTTCAGTCCCGGCGGAGCAGTATATCCCTGGACGTCAGGCCGATATGGCAACTGCACCGGAACCGGCCCCTGCTTCGACTACGAGTACCACCTAAACGGCGACATTGGTATCTCCTTTCTCAACCAACTGGTCGTGACTGGCGACGAGGTGGAATTCAAGGAGAAATTGCTCCCCATCTACAATGCCATCGCGCACTTCTACGCCGAACTCCTCACCTACAACGAAACGTCCGACACATACAATCTGCGCAACGCCACGGACCCAGACGAATACGCAAACAACGTGAACAACGTCGGCTTTACAACTGCACTCATCCAGAAACATCTCGACTCAACTAACATGCTCAACTCGTGGTTTGGGTTTTCGCAGAACGAGAATTGGGCTGAGAAGGCGTCGAAACTTCGACTGCCCATCAACGAGGAGGCTGGAATTATCCTCGAGTACGACAATATGAAGGGCTATATTTCTGTCAAGCAAGCAGATATCATTCTCATTGATGATTTCCTGCACTACGACAACCCGTACAGCCTGGCGAACCTCGACTACTACGCGGCAAAGCAGTCTCCTAACGGGCCCGGCATGACGTATGGCGTATTCAGCATCGTGGCTAACGAGATCTCGCCGTCAGGTTGCTCGAGCTACACCTACGATCTCTACTCTACGCAGCCTTACGTTCGCGCGCCGTGGTTTCAGCTCTCGGAGCAACTCGAAGACGACCCCTCTACCAATGGGGGAACAAATCCTGCATTCCCTTTCCTAACTGGCATGGGCGGCGCAAATCGCGTCGCCATCTTCGGGTACCTTGGGCTACGTCTGTTTATTGATAGACTGGACATTGACCCGTCGCTTCCCCCTCAAATTCCGTATCTCGACTACCGCACTTTCTACTGGCAAGGCCACGGGATAAATGCAACGTCCAACGCAACACACACCACCCTCGCACGTCTACCGGCAGAGAGCTACATGCTACCGACCGCAAACCGCACCTACATGCACTCCCCGATCCCCGTAAGCCTCGGTGCGCGCGGTGGGACGTACCAACTCCCAGTCTCGCCCTTGGAGATGCTCGTCGTGCCCAACCGGCCCATCGGCCAAACCACCACTGTAAAAGGCAACATCCTACAATGCGCCGCAAATGTAACATCCACGACCCCTTACCTCCCCGCGCAGTTCCCCCTCTCGGCAATCGACGGTGCAGCATCTACTCGCTGGCAGCCCGTCCACTCCAGCACAACTATATATCTGACCGTAGACCTCGGCGCCACCTTCCCCTCCTACCCCATCAAGCAAATAATCTTCGACTGGGCCCACGCCCCACCACTTTCCTACTCCGTCTTCTTCTCCAACGTGTCGCTCCCGCCCTTCGGCCACAACGACTGGGGCCTCGTGACCAACGTCACACGCGGCGACGTCGAGCTCTCGCGGCCCTACGATCCCGCGCGTGCGGCCATCATCGAGAAGTATGAAGGGAACCAGACCAACGTGACGCTGGAGAGCGTGGTGTGGAGCGGGCGGTATGCGACATTGGGCGTCAATGGGTGTTGGGGGGATGAGGGCGGAAATCGGACGCATAGAGGGGGCCCGACGGTCGCCGAGTGGAGTTTGATAAGGGATTTGGGGGAGGGCGTGTTGGTGGCAGAGAATGCGACTGAGGTAAACGTTGGGGAGAAGATAAATGGCGATGATGACAAGGAGAAGGCGGGGCTAGAGGAGGTAGAAGATATGGTGGGGTTCAAGGTCGAGCCGCAGGTCGGGGGGGATGAGGATGAAGATCGGAGGTGGAAGGTGCAAAATTTGGGGTTGTGGTAGTTGGAATACACGTTCAATATATACACCGGATGCTGATTTTCTTTTGAGATTAGGAGTTTTAAGGATTTGGTTGTACGGAAAGCTGGCTGTTCTTTTGAGGGAAGTCAGGAGTAGGAGGGAATAGCTTTTGTGGCTAGATAGGCGACGATAGACGAGATCTCCTCGGAGACAAAAACTATATAGATCTGCAGATCGTGCCTCCGACCAAGTACTACACTAGCACCACTACTTCGTATATCTACAACACGCAAAGTATACTGATTATAAGGTAAGAATATGGGGTTTTCATGTTTTTTTTTCCAGTCAACTTCAAAAGTTCCAAATGTCTATCTTCGTGCGTCACCACGTACAGCAGTCCCTCGGTGAGTAAGTCCCGCAGGTACGGATACAGAGAACACGAGCTCCTTCCTAAAGCGAGTTCCCTACACAGCTTCCTACCAACCCTACCCATTCCCAGATCAACCCCCCCCAACCTCTCCTACACCCAGCCCAAGAACCACCCCCCCCCCCCCCCACAAACAATGCCACCGCCTCAGGACCCACCCCAGGACCCGGCCGTCCCCACCATCCTCTCCATGGAAATCGACGACTCGTGGGAAAGCGAGTACAGGGTCCGGATAGGCTCCCGCATCAAGTACCTCAAGATCGTCTCGGGCACCTACGACATGCCCATCCTCCTATCCCCCCTAGCCTGTCTCCCGCCCCTGCCCTACGACGCCGACACCTGGACCGTCGCCCGCATCGCATACAACCCCTCCGGACGCCTGGAGGCCACGCTGTCGGCGCAGCAACTCGCCGGCGTGCAGAACGCCTGGCACGGCGCGCGCGTCAACGTGCTCGACCTGCAGCGGACGGCGCCGCTCAGCGTGCGCGCCTTCGAGGCCGTGGTCGCCGGGCCGGGCCTGCAGAGCCTACCCCTCGGGCCCCGCCAGCGCGTCGTCGCGAAGATCGCCCGCTTCGAGCAGGAGATCCCGAGCATCGAGCGCGAGACCCGCGCGTACCAGCTCCTGGCCCTGCGGGGCGCCGCGCATCTGGCTCCGCGGTTTCTGGGCCACGTGCTCGAGGGAGATCGCGTGGTGGGGTTCTTGCTTGAGAGGCTGGGGGATCGGAGGAGCGCGACGGTCGATGATATGGAGCTTTGTAGCGGGGCGCTGGGTGAACTGCATGGGCTGGGGGTTTTGCATGGCGACGTCGGTAGGCGGAATTTCTTGGTCGGGAGGGACGGGGCGAAGATGGTTGGGTTTGAGCGGTTTGTGGAGGGCGCTGCGGAGGAGGCGAGGACGGGGGAAATGCAGAGGCTGAGGAGTGTGTTGGTCGACCAGCCTGTGGGCTTCGTTTTTAGTGGGAGGGCTTACCACGCTGGGAGGTCTTTCTAGTTTTGGTCTCGATGGTGAGGACTATTGTTTCTGTCTACTGGCTAGATCTGGGTGTTGTGCTTTTCTTGACGAATGAATACTACTCCTTTTACGACTACTCTGTAGAATGTGCAATGGACTTGCAGGATAGAATAGCTTTGAGATGTAGCGTGGTGTATATGTATTCTCTACATCTAAGTTGAACGGGTAATTGACATCATATACTTGCCCTCCTCGGCGCCATGGTCCGCCTGAGGTTCTTCTCCTTCTCCGTCTCCTCCTGCACCGGCAGAATACCCTGGTCCCTCAGCTTCCCCAGATACTCCCTCGCATACGTATATCCGACCTGATATATCTCATCGAACTTTGCAAAGTCGAGGGTCCCGTACGGGTCGACAGGCGGCCTCATGTATCTGCAACCCGGCGTGTTCTTGGCACGCTCCAGCGCGTCGTAGCTGGACACGTACGCGAGCCGGGACTGGATTTCAGACAAGGTGGGCGGGTTGGGGAACGAGGAGAAGGGGTTCCATCGATTGAAGATGGCCCAGAAGCCGGAGAGCGAGTCGCCGAAGGACTGCGGTGTCTGGTCGTCGAGGCTTCCTACGTCGACGGCGAAGATGACCTCAGCGCCTAGGCTTTTCATGTGCGTAACGGTGAGATTGTCAATGTAGCCACCGTCTAGCAGCATGCTGCCATTGTCGCAGAGTGGGGGAAGGAGACCGGCAAGAGACATGGACGCTCTCACGTACCGCCACACATAGCCGCTGGTGTGGATTTCCGACCGGCTCTTGCTGATGTTGGTTGTGTTGCAGTAGAACTCGAGCCAGAAGTCTTCTATCTGCGAGTTCCCAAAGGTCTTAAAGATACCCCTATTGAACTCGTGACCGGTAGTGTATGAGGCACTGCATATGTTAGCTATCAAATCCTGGGCATAACATAAGCCGAACTTACGAGGGATATGTGAGATCGAGAGCGAATCGCCACATGCTGCCCATCCGGCCAGAAAACTTCTTGGCTCGCCCATACATTGGAACAACATCCGCATCCCAGGCGTAGAGAGCGCCGATGAAAGCACCAATGGACGTTCCGCCTATTATGTCGATGGGAATGCCCGCTTCTTCTAGGGCGCGGATGATGCCGATTTGGGAGATGCCTCGAGCTCCACCACCTCCGAGAACCAAACCCACTGACTTTCCACACAGTCGCCTTGCTAGTCGATGGAAGTCGCCCTTAAACGGGGTCTCCGCAGAATAGAGGGGGGTCTGTCGGACCTTGCGGGATGTATATTTCTGTATCTCGGCCTGCAATACCTGTACTCGCTGCTTGAGCGCGTTTCCAAAACGACGTCCTGCTGGATGCACAGGCTCAGGTGTAGCGCGGTAGGACATTTGAATGTGGTGATGGCTACCATTGACCCACGGGCGATTTCGTAGCCATTTCCGAGTCAGGCCAGACTGGCAAAACCTCTCGGAATGCAGAATTACAAGCTCTTTGCGCGCAGTGGTTTTGGTGGTCAGGAGGAACCGCTCGTACTCTCCAATGTTAGGTGAGCCTTCCGCCAGTCCCACTAACAAGATGCAGTCGGCCTGGCTGATACAAGTCTGGGTCCACGGCGACTTGACGGTGGTGTCTGCGACATACAAAACCAACCCAAACTTCTCCTCAAGGTCGGCTAGATATTGTGAAAGTTTGAGCTTTCCCATTCTATTGAACGCATGCCGTCCTAGATGGTTGAGAATAGCAGCTTGATTGAGGGAGACAACACCGTTGGGTGTCCCGATTTGATTCAGAGCATTCGTCAGTCGACCTGCGAATTCTACTACTGGTACGCCGGCAGTCACTGGTAGAATTGCCACGGTACGGAGATTGACCGTAGAAGAGACATTACTGCGAGTTGCTTTTGAGCTTCGTTCTTTCGTCTGCTCATGGAGAGGGTCGTCGACTAGTGCTCTCATCCGAGAAGCAATGATCTTCGATATCTTGATTGTTATACCAGGATGTTCTAGTGCGAGGCTGTTGAAAAGAGTCTTGGGGAATTTGGCAAGCTCTGTGTCCCGAATGGCGTGAAGAGAGCCTGGGCGAACAGATTCCGTAAGAACCTCGAGTTCTCCAACGCTGTCGCCCTGACCGTATTCGCCGATGACCTTCATACCGTTGTTCTCCCCGTCTTGAATTGCCCGTAGGCGACCATTTAGAACAATGTATATCGCGTCACTCTCATCGCCCTGGTTGTAAATTACCTGGCCCGAGTTCACTTGAACCCACTCTAGCGCAAAATCAATGTGCAGGATCAATCGCGGGAGAAGAGTTGTCAGTCGCTTTGCCATAGTGAGAAGCACCACAGGGTATCGATCGACAATTCTTTCGATAGACGCTCGGGGTAGAAAGCCTACATAGACGTCCGTCTTCGCCGTCACGTCTATGAAGGATCTGTAAGACGATACTGTTCCCAGGTAGCCAGCCAAACCTCCGGGTTTTGTCAAGAAGAGGCTTTTCCTCGCTTTCTTCTTTTTGCCGCCCTCGGTGGTTGTTGGAGTTCGCTTGGGAAGAGGGCCGGCGAACAGCTCTGCGTCAGTCATGCCAGGTGTTACCGGAAGCGTGCCAAGCACATTTGACTCTGAATTTTCCTCTTCGATAGGCACACTGACATCAAGGAATCCATCAATTACATAGTAAAGGCCCGGGTTCCTCTCGCCTTGCTCAACAAGAACAGCACCTTTCGGGAAGAAAACAATTTCGACGTCGTTCACAACATCTTCGAGGATGTTTTGACCACCGGTGCTCATAGTTGATAGTCCAGATGCCGAAACCATAGATTCTGTATCCCCATCACGCGACGCTTCGTAAGGATCGATGAATCCAAATGCGTTGCTGAATATGGCCTTTTGCCGCTTAGCATCGAATGATACCAGACGAGGGGACTGCTCCACCGACACAGGTTTGGCCACAGTGTTCTCCATGTTGGTCAAGCCAATTGCCTTGAACATGCATTCAAGGACCGACTCTCGGAAAACAGTGGCCTCATCGACGGACTCTTGACGATGCAGAGCGATTGGACGAGCCATGGATGATGCAAAAGGATTGAAGCCACCAGCATCCAGCGGGGTCCGATTGTCACGACGGTGCTCCTGCTGATAAGGCTGAGAGAAACTGTAGCGTCCTTGGCGACTTCCCCCTCGAGGTAAATGCGTGTTTGTTAACAAATCGCCCGCACTCATCCTTTCATTTTGGTGAAGAGACTCAGGGGATGCCATTCTGCCCAATGTGTCGCTGTTTGCATCGATGGTCGTTCCACGAGCTGCTGCCAGTCGAGCATGTGCGGCTGCGCCCTTTCTGAGTGACGCACTCGACCTCCGATTCCGCCCAGCTCCTGGGTTGTGAAGTGCGATTCCCTTCATGCCTTCTTCCTGGCCGATGCGTTCTCTTTCCTTTGTAAACTTTTCCTTTAGTCTTTGTAGAGCCGAATCACGTAGGAAGCCAGGTAGATCATATGTCGTGTATTTGTTCATCAGCTTCTCCGTTCGCAACACCTCACTTGTGAGGCCGAGATAGGCATGTCCAGTGGCGAGAGTAACTCGCTGTAGACGCGTCAAAATAACCTGGACAATGTGCGCTGTAGCCTTGGGGTAAACGCGGGTCAACCGACGGAACGCAGTAGCTGGGATGATGGCTATTGTTGTATCTACTGTTGCTCTCGCAACAATATCCGGATGGGCAGATTTGGGCATTCTTGATCTGGATCGAGACCTTCGAGGGTGGGACTGTTGGGAATCACTTGCAATGCCGTTTAGATCTAGATTTAGAGGCGGAACGCTAGGGAGTCGTCCTCCGGCTGTAGGGCTAGCAAGATTCGACGTTGTGTGATTGTGGTATCCTTGCGGGGGAGTTTCAGGAAGTTCATTTGGAGAATGTGGGCGCGAGTCATCCATTCCAAACCCGCTAGCTTGGGGTGGATCTTCATCTTCGTCGTGTCGCACCTTGACGTCCTCGGTGAAGAGCGAGAGGATCGAGAATAGCGAGGACATGGGAGCACCATTCTTCACCTCTGTAAGAAGCTGATAGCCCTGGCTGTGGCCATGACGTGCGCCGTTATCCCCAGATGCAATCCCCGAAATGCCATCTTCGTCGTCTGAATCCGAATCAGGTCCCTCTCGATTGGATTTGACAAAGATTTGGACCATCCCATCCACGACCAGACAGAATCCCTTCTCTTCTTCCAAAAGCAATGTCTCCCCAGCGATGAGCTTCCGAGTTTGCATCGTCCGCGTGAGCTCGTGGAATACTGGGCGCTCTAGATATCCGAACACTTTGATTGCGCTCAGAAACTCGTCGAGGTAGTTCGATAGCCCCCTCTTCGAGTCGCCTTCTTGGGTATCTGGAAACACCTCAACCTGGGGCTCCTCGCGCTGGGGCTCCGGGGGCAGTCTTGTATACATGGTCATAAACCGGTACCTGACGAGGTAGCTGACGGTAGACAAAACAAATACGATGATCAACATTCTGAAAGTGTCAGAATTACGCCTTGAATAAGGAAGAGTGTTGGCTCTTACAAGGTCGTGAAATTCATCGTGAATGTCAGGCTCATAGAAAAAAGCGTGAAGAGCCATGTTGGCAGTGTTATGGTCGTAAAGGTAATGATCCAGTAAAGCACACTGGGAATTACGCGCACAATGGCGAGTACGATACGCCCAAAGAGCCCGAAGGTGGACGGCGAGGATGTTTCAGCGGCTTTGAGCTGCGAAACTGAGGACTCGAGGGCATCCACGGCAGCGGCGGAGCTGCTCGCGATAGCCGTTGAGATTTTAGAGGCATCCATGGCGGGCCTTCGGTCCAGGCTCAAGACAAGACACGCCCTCCTACCTGAAAGTGGGTAGCTGTCTAGGAAGTTGGGCGGAGGGTTGGCTCAGGAACGGCATGGAAATTGTTGCAGGAATGTTATGGGCGGAATTGCGCGGTACACGTCTTCACGTTGGATCATCCAGGTTCTCAAGACTGTGTGGATTTGGAATCAGGGAGAGCGGGCCCATACTTTGTAGCTGTGTTGCTGTCCAACTTCTGCTTGGAAGCTTGCTCGTGATGCGGGAGGTCGAGGCCGGGGCCAATAGACCGTCTTCTGCCACCCGTACCGCCTCCCCACTGGGCCTAGTGCCGCTCATGCTTCGTCGCGCCTGAGCTTCGAGCATCACCAGGCACGCTGCGAGAAACGCGCCTCAACCTTCACCACCCATTGGCCCGCCATGCCTCCCTTCAAGGATGAACAGATAATTGTGCGCCCCACGTGAGCCCCTCCTTCACCTCCCCGCATGTGCTAATCCCCGCTGTCAGATTATCGCGCCGGGCTCGGAGACCACGGTCGCGCAACTGGGCCTCCCCGAGTCCTTCACCCCCGCCCGCCTGCGCGTGCGGTCGCGCATGTTCCCCGCCGAGAAGGAGGGAGAATGGGAGCCGTACAAGGTGCGCCGGCGGCAGGAAAACCCCGCCGCGAAGGCTGGCGACGCGCAAAACGGGGTGTCTGAAGGCGCGGCGAAGACGATTGTCGACGGCGAGGAAGACGAGATACAGTACGAGGAGGATCGCGTCTCAGAGGAGGGCGCAGTGTGGCCGCTCCAGGAGGGCAAGATCGTCAACTGGTCGTGTTTCTTCGCCCTCATCACCCACGTCTACAACACCATGAACCCGCCGTTCCACACCCCGATTCTCCTCATAGCGCAGCCAGCATGGACCCCGCGGGAGCACGAGAAGCTCACCCAGTTCTTCTTCGAAAAGTTCAAGACGCCCGCGTTCAGTGTCATGGACGCGGCGCTAGCAACGAGCTGGGCATACGGGGTGCACACTTCGACCGTCATAGACGTAGGAAAGGACAAGGTGGATATCACCGCAATTAGCGAATTCATACCGCATACCCAGGGCCGGATTGTTGCGCTGCCAGGATGCGGTGGAGAGGCCCTGACTCAAGGGCTTCTCTCAAAACTCAAATCCAAGGGCCTCAACCGCGCCATGTGCGAGCAGCTCAAGAAGAACGCCATCTGTGAGATGCTCCCTGTGGGGGTACCAATACCGGGAACTAGCGACTCGGGCGACTTGGACGCAATCACCAACCCCGCAGCAGCTGCTTCCACTGGTGCTCTTGGCTCAGGCCCGGCAGCAGCGAGTGCCATAGGGAATATTCCTCGAGGTCCAGGTGCAGATACCGAGGTTGGCGATGATTTAAATGCCGAAGATAACGAAGGAGTTCTGGATGTTGCGAGTATAGTAGCAGGAGGCAGAATGGAGGAGTACATCGCAAAGATCGATAAACAGAAACAGGAAAAGGCTACCGCTCCCAAGAAAGGCGCAGGTGCCCTCGCGGCACAAGCTAAGGCTGTGAAGCTACCAAACTCGAAACGAGAGAAGGCCACTTTTATGTACGAAGACCATGCCTTGCTGGATACCCTGAAGGGGATGAATTTGGGGACAAAGGGCATGGCGGACGCTCAGGCAGCTTTAGATGAGGGGCCGCAAAAGAAGGGACCGGAAGTGACAGACGGAGCAGATGGAGAGCCAAAGTCTGCAGTGGAAGCTCTGGAGGCTGGGTCTGCTACCTCTCGTACAGGGCCTATCAGGCGCGAAATCGAGGTTGGACCAGAGCGATTCCAAGCTGGCAGTGGTGGGGTTCTCGAGAAGATCGCAGATGCAGTACACCGAACGATATCGTCAGTAAGCGAGGTCAACAAGCGCAGTGAACTTTGGGATTCTCTGATCATCTGTGGTAACGGGTCAAGGGTTAAAGGTATGTGGTCTTATTCCAAGTCTTGATGCATATCGCTAACATCCAAATAGGCTTCAAAGACGCGCTCCTGTCAACAATCCAAGCCAGATATATCATCTCGCCCTCATCGGCTACCATCTTCACCTCTGAGATCCCCTCTAACATCTCCACGCCCACCGGCACCGGCGCCAACACGCCTCAGCCCCAACTCGGCCCACACGGCGGTTCCTCCCAAGTCAATCCCCTCCTGCTCGCCGCGACAACAGCCCAAAATCCGCATTTGATGCACCCCGGTAACCCGCTCATGGGCTTGTCGACGCACAACTCGCACTCCTCGCATGGCCAGACTCCCACAAGCATCAAGCTCGTCAAGCCCCCAGAGTACTTCCCCGAATGGAAGGATGTCGGCTTCGACGAAAGCGCGTTTCTGGGCGCACAGGTCGCTGCGAAGGTCATCTTTGTGGTGGACCAGGGGCAGAGTAAGGGCTACATGACACGTCCGGACTACAACGATCAGGGGCCGACTGGTATACACGATTATAGCTTGTAGGTCGGTCTACAACCACGCTGTACACCTAGAATCGGAGTTTTGGATGGGTAAGCCAGGCGTCTACAAAAGGAAATTCAGGAGTCAGTATTCTCTATTCCCTAGTCTAGTGGTATGGATATGAGTATCAATCAAGCAGTTTGAGCACACAGTTTCTTTTCTTCAGGAGGCGACGGACCTCCGATATTCTGACATTGCGCCGTGTCGGCGAACGCCGGCCGGCGCAAACCGCCCCACGTGCGGAGGACACAACTTACCGCATCTGGCAGCCTGCTAGCCGCTTCGGCACCAATCGCCAAAGTGGGCCTTGCTTGCTTTTGGCTTTTAGAGGCCCACGGCAAGCCACACGCGCTGCCCCTCCACGCGCATTTCACGGCCAGACTGAAAGTATTGATAAAGGCCTGTCCTCACATCCATCCATCGAGCAAGTTTTCCCAAGCAAACGTTTCTCTTCTTGCTGTCTTGCTGTCCAAGTCTGCAGTACCGGTATTCGGCCTGTGTTCGGTCATCTTGTCTTCGCAGCTTTATTCCGGCATTATTTATCTTTATTAGTCCGAGTTCTTTGGCCTTGCACGGGATTGGACGATTTGGAAGTCGATCTTGGATACCGTCAAGCCCTACGTACAGTGCATACATATCCCCATATCCCGGTTCCGACTTCTCCATCCATCAATCTACGGCTGTCTTCCTTGTCCCGGCCGGAAGCTACAACGCCGTTCGATACGTCAACATGGCTGCGTCAACCCCCATCCCACCCACCATCTACCTCGGCACCTTTGTGCATAGCAAATCCCTCTCCGAGCTGGAGATCTGCGACCAGGGCGCCATTGGCGTTGATTCCGCTGGTGTTATAAAATTCGTAGAAAGAGATGTTGTCAGGGTTGAAGATGTGAAGGCGAAGCATTGGGAGTGGAAAGATGCCGAGGTTGTGAGGGTGGAGGATGGATTCTTCTTTCCGGGGTTCATTGGTATGTGGGATCTCTGCATTTTTTATTATGATTTTGGAAGGGTGGATGGAAGGGTTGTGGAGAAAAGGGGAGAGGAGGAAGAAACCTAACTCTCTCTCTCCTTTACCAGCCCATGCCCTGGGAACCGCCTCGTCAAGAATACATCATTCTAATGCAAACCCCCCAGACACACACACCCACGCCTCGCAACACGCCAACACGGGGCTCTTCGGAAAAACCACGCTCCTCTCCTGGCTCTCCACCTACACCTTCCCCATGGAAGCCTCTCTAGAGTCCCTCACCAAAGCCCTAACCATCTACACAAACTTCGTTTCCCGGACCCTCTCCCACGGCACCACAACCTGCGCCTACTACGGCACCATCCACCGATTCTCCACCAATCTCCTCGCAGACATCTGTTTGGAGAGGGGCCAAAGAGCGCTGGTAGGCCGAGTCTGCATGGACACGGACCTGAGCCCAGAGTACTACCGCGACACGAGCGTCGAGTCCGCCATCGAAGAAAGCGCAGCCTCCATCGACTACATCCGGTCCATCGACCCAGAGGGCGCGATAGTCCGCCCGATCATAACCCCGCGGTTCGCACCCTCCTGCAGCGCGAGCTGCCTCGCCGCGCTCGGGGCCCTGGCCCAAGAAACCGCCGCCCACATCCAGACGCACATCTCGGAGAACAAGCCCGAGATCGAGCTCGTGGCCTCGCTGTTCCCGGCCTCGACGTCCTACGCCGACGTCTACGACACCGCGGGCCTGCTGACGCCGCGCACCATCCTCGCGCACGCGGTGCACCTGACGCCCGCCGAGGTGCAGCTGGTCGCGGCGCGCGGCGCGAAGATTAGCCACTGTCCCGCGTCCAACACGGCGCTGACGAGCGGGTGCGCGCCGGTGCGCGACCTGCTCAACGCAGGCATCGCCGTCGGCCTCGGCACCGACGTCAGCGGCGGCTTCTCGCCCTCCATCCTGGAGGAGTGCCGCCAGGCCATCTGGGTCAGCCGCTTCGTCGCCATGGCCTCGTCGGACGCCGCGAAGCTCTCCACAGAGGAGGCGCTGTACCTCGCGACGCGGGGCGGCGCTGCCGTCGTCGGGCTCGAGAGCAAAGTCGGGGGTTTCGACGTCGGGATGGAGTTCGATGCGCAGATGGTGCGGCTGGGGAGCGTGAGCGAGGGCGGCGATCAGAAGGGGGAGTTTGAGGCGGGGCCCGTGGATGTTTTTGGGTTTGAGACCACCGACGAGAAGGTCCAGAAGTGGGTTTATTCGGGGGATGATAGGAACACCGTTGCGGTTTGGGTGAGGGGGAGGCTGGTGCATAGGACCGGGCGGTATGTGAAGTAGAAGGGGAAAAGGGGGGCGATGTTCCTGTGGCCATGGCCCCTTTACGAGCGGGAGCGCGAAAGAAGCAATGTCCTAACATTTTCTATAGTTCGGACTGGGTATTCCAGTCTAGCGTTTCCGGATTTCATTTCATGTAGATTTTAGAGGTTCAAGACGAAGGGATGGAGGTAGACTGTCACCCGCCTTAGAAGAAGATAGACATCACATTCAAGACTACCAGCCCATGCACACACCATCAGAACGTCCCTGCCGAACCCCTGCATCAAGACAATTTCTTCTCTTCGACTCCACCTCATTTTCTCAGTACTTATCACCACCCCCAGCGTTCCGATCAACTCTCGGGTCCAAAAGATTGAGGAAATTACTCTTGTGCGGATTCGCACTCGAATGCGGCGGACCCTTCGGTGCCGTGGCCCCTATTCCTGGATCCAGAAAATTCGCCAGTCGGGACGAATCTAAACTCGAGTCCCAATCAGCTCGCACGCACGTCAACTCAGTGAATGTATAACCCCGCATTACATACGCGGTGCATGGTGACCACGACTTTGCTGCTGATACGGTTCTTCTTCCCGATTACTCAACCAGCGACCTCTCTCGCGACACAGCCGCTCTTCGGCTTCCTCTTCGCGGGATCGCGGAGGGCGAGGTGTTAGGGGACCAGGGGGGCGGCTTAAGACATCCTCGTACGCGCTGGTGAAATAGGGCATGGGCTCGGATTCGTGACGTTCAAGGTGAATATGGCGTGGTTTGTCTTTGGATGGTGCTGCTACGCCTGGATTGGCTTGACGTAGAATGTTAGTCGGTATCGAGAGATTCAAGCAGAAGAAGGCGCAGCGAAGAGGACTGGGTGGAGTGGGTATCAATGCTTGTGATACTTTCAGTGAAAGAACGTACCATACTCAGGATCGACTCGAGGAGGATCAATGTCGTTGAAGGTGCTGCTTCTATGTGCAATTATTGGAAATGGGTATTCTGGCTCCTGGACTGATGATCCAATAGCCCTTCCGTGGTCTTCAACTAGGTCGACAATGGGATCGTGGGTAGCATCAAGATCAAAGTCGTATCGAGGAACTATTTCGTTACCGACATTAGTACTGTGAAGTCCGTAGTCCGTCAATCCATATCCAGCGTATGTGCCGCGACGGTCCTGGTCAGAGTCATAATTCGGGTCGAACTTATGAGTATTATGAGGTCCGTCGTTCGACGACCCTGTCATTGAGCCACAATGGCTGAGATAAGGGGCATATTGGGAATCGGTCTTGTTTACGGTATTGGTAGTGTATGGACTGTAGTTCGTCAACTGGTCGCTGTATGAAGCAAGATCCGAGTTAACACGAGAGCTGCGCATTCCAGCATTGGCCACGTGAGGCCAGTGGCTTGATGAACTTTCTGTCGTACCCCGATCGTCCATTTCTAGGTCGTTACCCGTATTAGCTCGGCGTTTTTTGTGGAAAGGTGATGGAGCGCCGTCGGTCTGTTCGCAATGATGGTCTGACTCGTCAGCAAGAAGTAATAGGCATCAAGAATCAATGTGAAGGAGGTAGTGTGAGGAGTATAATATATTTCAGCGTGATCGGATCACCTATCTACGCGTACCCAGATCGGAATCGTATCGCGGATCAAGCTTGTTGCCGGTATTGGTAGCATGCGGACCATAATTGGTTGGGCCCGTGTGTGTGTGATTGCTGTACTCGCCCTGTGCAGCACGGTTCTGGCGCTCACGAGCTGTATCGACGGGAGTGACGCCTGCTCCGGTTCCGTGGTAGTGGCCGTGTTCCATCTCGTCGACGCCGCGGCTAGCAATTCCTTCATTCTTTGCTGCGCTATTTCTATCTCCCGCAGCGGTGTCGACTGCTGCGTTGACATTACCACGGATAGCCTCCCCAGTTCCCTATGGATGGTCAGCAAGAATGAATGATAGTGAGAAGCGAGGACCGAGTACGTGAACCAAGCCGACACCTTTCCGGACGGCATCGCCTACGCTGCTGCCAGAGTGTGCACTACTACCGGTCATTGTGAACGAGGAGGTAGGAATGCTCTGTAAATTGGGATTTGTAAAGCTGCTAATAACAGACTAGGAGTTGAAATAGGTTTGTTGAGGTGTGAAGTTGAGGTATGAGATTATGGGAGGTTGGAGGTGTCGTGGAAGACAAAGATTTAAGTAGATCCAGGAAGTTTCAGACGTCAGATCCGCACGCGACTGTCATGATCCGCGTGTTGCGATGCAACATGGTAAGAGCAACTATTGCAATGACATCATCCGAGATCGACGATCTAAACGCATGCGATACGTTGGCAACACGACAGTATTTGAGATTTATTCTCACCAAGGCGTAGCAGTAGGGGGACCAAGTCTTTAGTGCTCTGCTTAGTATTCCCATAGGTTTTTTTGTTGTGGCCTTGTACGATGTGCCTGAGGTAGTTCACCGATGAGATCACGCTAAACATTATGAGTTAGCGCACACTCCCACGTCATATCGCAAGAAGCCACGCAATTCGAAAGCAACCTCATTGAGTTGAGCGTATACTCTTATTCGCGCTTACTACTACATCTTTGAGAAAGCAAGCCAAAACTCAGAGCGAAATCGCAGGAGCTACTTCGACTAATTCAGAGTCCCGTAGAACCATTCTTAGTCAATCCCATCCTCTACGCCTTATTCTACGTGCCTAGACACTACTGCTAGTTCATCCCCAGACTAGTAATCTACAACTTTCCGGAAGTGTAGAAGTCATCAAGAGCAACGGCGACTCGCTTCGACATGGTCTTCTCGCCCTCGCGAACCCAGACGCGGGGATCGAAGTACTTCTTGTTCGGCTTGTCCTCTCCATCGGGGTTTCCGACCTGGGTCTGCAGATAGTCCTTCTTAGACTGAACAAAGTCGCGAATGCCGGTCAGGTAGGCATATTGGGTGTCAGTGTCGATGTTGACCTTGACAACACCATATGAGATGGCCTCACGGAACTCGTCAACCGTAGAGCCCGAGCCACCGTGGAAAACAAGGAATACGGGCTTGTCGTCTTTCGCACCTGTCTTCTCCTTGACGTATTGTTGGTGCTTCTTCAACAGCGCTGGCTGCAACTTGACGTTGCCGGGCTTGTAGACACCGTGGACGTTGCCGAAGCCTGCCGCGATCGAGAAGTAGGGGGAGATGGGCGACAGAGTCTTGTAAATCTCGTAGATGTCTTCTGGCTGTGTGTAGAGGGAGTTGTTGTCAACATCTTCGTTGTTCACACCGTCTTCCTCGCCACCAGTGATGCCAATCTGTGCTCAGTTAGAAAGAGCTCCAAGGCAACTTTGGGCTAACAAACCTCCATCTCGAGCCACTGCTTCATCGGGGCGGCGCGCTTGAGGTACTTGGCTGTGGTCTCAATGTTCCACTCGACGGCCTCCTCAGAAAGATCGATCATGTGGGAAGAGAACAGGGGCTCTCCGTGTTCCTTGAAGTGCTTCTCGTCGGCATCTTGAATTCGGGTTAGTGGCACTGACGACAATTGTTCCAAAACAGGGTCTTACCAAGCATGCCATCGAGCCAGGGGAGGAGCTTCTTGGCACAGTGATCGGTGTGGAGGACGACTGGGATGCCATAGATGGGGGCAATAGACCGGACGAAGGCAGCGCCTAAAGATGTTAATGGATTATTGTTGTACGTGTTACTAGGGACGACGTACCCGCAAGAGCTCCTGCGATGGAACTACACAATCAGTCAGCAGGAAGTCGGGGATTTAAATCAATTGGACAGGCTTACGCTTCTTGGTCCTTGTTACCAACACCCTTGCCTGGGGTACGTTAGCCAAATTCCATTTCCAATTGCTCAGATCGCAAGTCCAATAAATTTCAGGCCCCTGTGGTCCCTATCCGGGCTACCGCTGGAACTCCACAGATGTGTATTTGAGCGCTTCAGTTGGACGTGCCACGGAGGTCCCGCGGAGAACACTTCGGAGGAGAGGGCTCGGGAGTGCCGGAGAGTACGTACCGGCGAAGTAAGCAGCACCACCCTATTCTCACGTCAGTATGAGCTCCCAAGAGGTGGTGGGCGTGCTGGCAGAATATGACCATGGGAGGTTATCTTACCTGAGAAAATTGCAAGATGATAGCGGCGGCTTTGGCATCACGCGCAGCTTCCAAAGCAGCTACCTAGAGCACGAAGTCAGTTGGATTCGTAGGCAGAGGGGAGAATCATATCGTACGACTGTGGAGCTGGAGGTGACGTTGATGGCGGGAATGGCGACTGGCATACGTTAGCAAGCTATCCAAGCTGTGAAGGCAGGATTGGAATACGCACAGCCCTGCTCCTGCGCATATTTGAAGAGCTAAACCAATGGACAATTAGAAGGTGCATCTCCAAAGTTGGACATCTGGAGGTGTACCTTGAGGACATCCTGTGTTCTGTCAGTGCGCGGTCTGCAAGCAACGGGGAGCGGTACTGACGTCGCCAACGATCACGCCGGACTTGCGGGAGAGGACGTCTTGGGCACCCATGTTTGCAGTGGTGTCTGGAGTCGGAGGTCAGGAATTGAGGTACGGGAGCTGGAGAGTGCTGGAGACACGCGCGGGAGATATAGTAGGGGCTGGGGGGGTGGATGAGGTAATTGTGTTGAGGGAAAGGGCCGTGGAGGTGGGGTTGTGGAATGGCTGCAGCCACCCCACCACGCCAGCTGAGGGCGGCCGTCGCCTGCAAAGCCAATCTGTGGCTCAAAAGCAAAACAGCGCGGAATCCACAATCTTACCTGGGAGGCGAATCACGGTGGGCGGGTTGGGCAATTGAGTTTTTCTGCAGTGGGAATGACGTGGGTCGGTGGAATTTAAGAGTCTGCTCGGGGCTCCTCTTCACGGCCGCGCTCTGAAGTCGTGCCCGCGAGGCGCTCGGCAGAGTGGGCTTTTGGTCATCTGCTCTGTCCGAGTCTCTCCGTAAACATGCGCTTCTGGGCCTCGCATTGCCGAATGCCCTGAAGCTTCACACGATGCTTCACTTCGTCAGCCAATCACCAGCCCGCCTGTCCGCCAGCTACCCTGCTCATGGCTGTCGTGCTCCGCAAACGGCTTCACGTCTCGTTCCCTTTTTCCGAAGCGACTCCAAATGGGCATGGGCATCGTTTTATACAGTCTCTTATACAGAGAGCGGACACACGTCCGGCACTTGTGGACTCCAATCCATCCATCCGTTCTCACATCTCCACGCCCAGATCCCGTTCCACCAGTCTATGAATTTTCCTTTGCTCGAACGCGAATGTTCCTTGTAAGAGGCGCCTCGGCGCCCGGCATCTGTATCTCGACTCTAAAGTCGCCGAGCTGCTTCACGCGGGAAGAGTCTCCGTCTACGTGACCCGATATGAACCTTACGTCGCTCTCCGCCAGCAGCACGCGAGCCGCCTCATCGTTGTGTGCCAAGGCGGATCTGATTGTTGTGACCACATCTGCCGCTGACACTGAACCATATATGCTATTGGCGGTTGGCTCTGGTTGACTCGCCATGGCCGCTGCTGTCAGGACATCGGCCGCGCTGGACGCTCCTTGCCGCTGTTTTGCATCGGACTGGGTGTGCTCGATGGGCTTTCGGAAAAAGCTGAGCGTGGGGGGGATGAATGTGTTTATGAGCTCCATCGATCGCGTGGGCTGTTCGTGTCAGTGTCTCGCTCTCCGCGTGGTATCAGGCTGGAGTGCTCATACGCTTAACATGTCAATCTCAATGGGCCGCACGTAATGCTGCTTGGGCATCTGCAGGAGATCTTGCTCCTCGGTCTCCTCCAGGGGAACGCGGACCCCAAATGTGAAGTCTCGAGACGTATCGACGCCCTCGGCCTCCAATTGCTTCAGCTGCAAGGGTGTGACATAGTCGGCGATGCGAGAAGGAAACCATCGGTTCCTCATGGTGCCAGGCGCAATCGGAATATACGACCCTACGGAGCATTAGCAGACCCTAGCAATGGCACTCAACGGTCCTACCTGCACGTCCAAATCGTGGCACATCCAGGCGCAGCTTAACGACGACATTCCGTTCTGCATCCCTCGCCGCCTTGGATTTGCTGCGCACCTGCTGCAGCGGCGGCCGGGCATTCAGACTGAGCCGCGTCACTCGCCGTATGCATGACGCGCACTGGGGCAGCAATCCCGTCCGGTCGAGCGTCACCATTGAGAGTGTGTGTGGGTGGTAGGATGCGGATGCGTAAAAAAGGTACGTGGTTGGAGCGAACTTGGTGAAGCTTGCGACCCGCGGATGCGCCTGCTCCGGATCGACTTCGGCTCAGTATTTTACGAGCCGGCTCGGAGCGTTCACGCACCAAACCACGATAGCGATGACTACGGGCTGCCGACGCCATTGCACACTGGGCCACTGTCAGACGATGGAGAAGTGCGGAGAGCCACTATTTCACCCCTCCTGCCCCTCGCTCGCACCCGCCTGCCCCCGCCTTCCGCCATATTCACCTCTCTCACACTCATAGCCCGGCCGGCACCGGATCCTGCGGCGTGCCGGAGGAGACGACTCTGCTCCGCCATGCCAGCAGAAAAGCCGCTCACGATCGCAACCTACGCCGCCGGAGCATCCCTCGCTGCCATCACCCTGGTATATGTGTTTGGTCCCACCTTCTTCCTCGACGACGAGGCTTCAGGCACGCGCAAGAAGGGCGTGGTCGGGCTCAGCAATGCCGCCAATGACTGCTTCATCAACTCCACCCTGCAAGCACTGGCAGGACTGCCGGATCTACGAATATACCTGATACGCGAGACACACCGGCGCAAGCTCGACGGGCCCGAGGTGTACGACGTGGATCTAGAAAGACTGAGTTTCGAAAACAGGCCGGTCAAGCCGTGGAAGCTGGCGGGACTGCAAAAGGGCAGTGTGTCCTATGCCTTGAAAGAAGTTTTGGACAAGCTCAACGAGAGGCCGATATACAGGAAAACAATTTCTCCGCAGCCATTCATTCGAGCGCTGGAACGCGCTTTTGGCACTCGGATCAGTCGTCAGCAGCAGGATGCGCAGGAATTCCTCCAGATCATAACCGAGCGGCTATGCGATGAATATCACGCAGGAACCAAGGCCAGGCGGCATGCGCAAAAGCTTGGAATCGTAATACCCAACGGAGACACAGCCTCGGAGAGACAGGAGATCGCGGAACAGTTCGGAGTCGGTGCTGTTGAGGCTCCAGAAAGCGACGGCAAGGATAGAGAAACAGAAGCGCCCGAGGATGGCTCTCCGTTGACCGAGGAGGGCTTCCCCTTTGAAGGCAAAATTGAATCCCAGATCGAATGTCTAACGTGCGGCTTCAAGCCCAAACCTGCAGTGTCCACTTTTGTCACCTTGACATTAAACGTGCCACAGAAATCTTCTACGTCGTTAAACACCTGTTTCGACGGAATGCTGAAGGTCGAACACATCGATGACTTCAAATGCGATTACTGCCGCCTGGAGCACGCGCTTGGAAGCAAGACCCGGGATCTGGCAGGCGCTTCGGCTATCGAGACCAAGGAGCGACTCCAGTCTGACATTTCGAAAATCCAGGACGCTCTCGAGCAAGACCCCGAGAATCCGCCAGAAGACGTTGAACTTCCCGACTCCAGTCTCGCACCCCGTCGTCGCATTGCACGTCACATGTATATTTCTTCCTTTCCGAAGGTGTTGGCCATACATCTTTCGCGTTCGATGTTTGCCGTGGGGAGTGTGTCAACGAAAAACTTGGCTAAGGTTTCTTTTCCTGAGACGCTACCTTTGGGTGGCTTATTAAACAGGAAAAGTTATCGGCTTCTAGGAATGGTGACACACAAAGGTAGTCATAACAGTGGCCACTACGAGTCCTTCCGCCGGCAAGTGCAGCCAGTTCCGTATTCTACGCCGCATTCCTTTGGCGTCGGAGGTGTGTATAGCATCCAAGGCAGTCCGAATCCCTCGGCGGCGCAGAGCCCTAGAATCTCAACATCAAATCTTCCTCATCTAAACGAGCGGGCATCACCGATACCCTCAATTCCAGTTCTAGATTCTCCATCCGTGCAATCCTTTTCTTCACAATCTTCCATGACGTCCCGAGGGCCCGCTCCTACATCTGCGCCTCGCGAAGACGACTCGCTACAGCCCTCGTCCTCGCCGTCATCATCCAAGCCAAAGAGCGTAAAATCACTGCGAGAGAAGGCCGCTTCCATGACAGACCTAAGTCAATTGAAACGAAAGCCAAAGCGGGCCAGTAGCAACCGATGGTGGCGGATCAGCGACGACAAAATTAAGGAGAGTAAGACCAGCGACGTGCTAGCGATGCAAAAAGAAGTTTACCTACTTTTTTATGAGCTTGACAGACGCGCTACTGAGGATATATAGACAGCCTGTAGGTTAAACTCATTAGGCACCAGCATTGGATACATGACAGAACTCATCGCTAGCGAGCGTCCTGGTTGGAGGTTTCATCATTTGGTGGTGGTGATATCTACTCGTGGATATGAATTCATGGTGTTGAGCTTTTGAGATTTATCAGCAATGATACTATTGGTTGGTGGTTCTAGCTATCAAGCAGGAACCCCACACCTCAACCTCACCTCACTTCCTATTCGGCGTGAACACATGATATTTACGAGTGACGGCTGCGGTGCAACGTAACTTTGTAGCGATACTACCTCAGACTAAGCTATCTCGCGCGCAATTGGTTGATCAGGATTTGGAAGGGGAAGCAGTTAACTCGCAGCCTTCCAGGCACCTTCCACCGCAACCATAAAACATAAGAGATCCGGCCTGACTCCCAACGACTCCTAGGAACAACAACAAATTTGAACTCTCTTGATAACAAAGAAACTCGCTTTGAATTTCTTAGAGTCGGTTAGCACTACAACCCGATCCCTCCAACTTCGTCTCCACGACGTATTGATTCGTGAGCAACCCAACTTCCATCCTCCTACCCTACTGCATTTTAATGTATGTAAGACGGCCGTTTCTCTAGCACTTGCTCCCTCCAGCGTATACATGCGCGTACGGTAAACTATTACCAACCTTCTGACCGTGCTCAGCTTCGCGTAACTGCCCACCACCAAAGCACTCACCATGCGCAACCCATTCTCCCAATCCAAGCCGACCGACGTCACTCCAGCCATGCCAACAGCTCCACCCCCAAACGACTCCGAAACCGCATTCCTCTCAGCTCCAGGAAGGCAGACCTTCGCGGTCCCGCCCCGCGTTCTCATCATCGGGGCCGGGTCGCGGGGCACGGCGTACGCTAAAGCGGCTCTCGCCTCGACCAACTCTACTATCGCTGCCATTGCCGAACCCCTGCCGTATAAGCGCACCGAGTTCGGGCAGAAGTTCATCTGGGGCGCTGACGGCCCGAAACCCGAGCAGCAGTTTGAGCATTGGCGGCAATGGGTCAAGTACGAGGAGGCACGGAGAGCGAGGGAGAAGGCGGGGGAGAAGGTGGAACGGGGAGTCGATGCGGTGTTTGTCTGCGTGCTGGATGAAATGCATGAGGAGGTTGTGTGCGGAATTGCGGGGTTGGGCGTGCATGTCTGCTGCGAGAAGCCGCTGGCGACGAGTCTGAAGAGTTGTGTGGCGATTTGGAGGGCGCTGAAGGGGGCGGCAGGGGGAGATGGGGGCGCCGTTGTCGACGGCGAAAAGAGGAGGGAGGCGGTTTTTGGCATCTGCCATGTGCTTAGGTACTCGCCGCATAATATGCTGTTGAGGCAGCTAGTGCTGGAGAAAGATGTCATTGGGGATGTGCTGAGCATTGAACATGTCGAGCCGGTTGGCCACTGGCATTTCTCGCACAGCTATGTCAGGTATATCACACAGAAACTTCTCATCATGTAGGCGGAGACTAACGAACAATAGGGGCAACTGGAGGAAGGAATCGACGACCGCACCATCGCTGCTGACAAAGTCCTGCCACGATATCGATTTCCTCATGTGGATGCTCTGTTCTCCGCCTCCCAATGGAGTAGAGCCCCATCTCCCATCCTTTCTCACGTCTACGGGATCGAGGAAGTTTTTCCGCAAAGAAAGGAAGCCCGAAGCTGCGAAAGATTCCACCAACTGCTTGTCGTGTCCGCATGAGAAAGACTGCGAGTACAGCGCGAAGAGAGTTTACTTGGACAAGCAACTTGACTTTGGCAACACTGGCTGGCCCGTCAAAATCGTCAACCCCGAGATCGAGGAGCTGTACAAGACATCTGGCAAAGAGGCTGCTGTGGAGCAACTGCTCAGTGACCTGCGAGAAGACTACACGTCGGAGACGCCCGTCAATGAAGTCGAAGCACGTCCGTGGTTTGGTCGCTGTGTGTACGAAGCGGACAACGACGTGTGCGACGACCAGTGCGTGACTATCACCTGGGACGACGACCCTCTGATCAAAGACGGCGGCTCGACACGGAGCCTACAAGGACGCGGCGCGAAGACGGCACAATTCCATATGGTGGCCTTTACGGAGAAAATCTGCGAGCGGCGCGGGCGCATCTACGGCACCAAGGGCGAGATCGAGTACGACAGCGCGACAATCAAAGTGCACAGCTTCGCTACGGGCTACACCAAAGTGCACAAACCGCACATTGCCCAGGGGGGGCACGGAGGCGGGGACGAAGGGCTCGCTCGACAGTTCCTGATGGCGGTCGAGGCGGTGGACAGTCGGGGCATGTCGGCGGCCGAGGCACAGCGCGAGTTCCTCGGCTGTGACCTCGACGAAGCCTTTCGCAGCCATGCCGTGGTGTTTGCGGCCGAGGAAGCGAGAAAGGAGCGCAAGGTGGTGGACTGGAAGACGTGGTGGGATGGTCAGGTGGAGCCGCAATTACACCAGCGGCAAAGGCCGCTGGAGAGGTTGAATGGGGCTCTTCCGGGAGAACTGGACGTGGGCGCGTAGAGCAGAGCAGATGGCATGGGATAGCATGACGCTCACCAGATCGATCTCGACACGAGATGAGATGGCGATGCGACGTTCATGCGGTGCCCCACGAGGGAGGGTGGTCGAGGACGGAGGCCCGCATTGAGGCAATTAACGGCATATCGACGCTTCCGGTTTGAGATGGGACACCCGGTTTGAGGTATATTTGGGGCGATATGCGGCGTTAGTAATTAGAGCTAATTGAGGAAAATAGCGCCCGATGCGGAACGTGGGCGCTAAATGAACCATGTTTGGGAGTGGCACAGGCGTCGTGAGGCTCTACGGACAATTTGCTCGCCTGCGACGACATGCCTGGGGCCCCACGAGAGCGTCTCCGGGTGCAACGTCTGGACAGCGCCGGCGCTTGGGTGGGCGACGTCGCGCGCCAATGGCAGCGGCGCATCTGGACATATGGAGCCGGCAGCGGAGCGCAAGGTGGTTCGCAAGACGGGCTGCGGGCGCATAGGGACACGAGTATGTATCGACTGAGGTGGGCGACGGCTGAGACCCCGAGCGGCGGGCTGCACAACGCGCCGGCAACGCGCTGCTGTTGTGAGGGGTTTCCGAGCGTGTTATAGTCGTGAACCGACGGTTGCTCGCCCACGGTGAGTCACTGCGAATATGCAGGCTGGCTGCGGGAGAGGGCTTGGAAACATGAGGAAACGAAACGCACGGCTGTCGTGGCCCAATGGCTGCGCGGCCCCAGCGATGACTCTTCGCGATGCGCATCCACACGGGTCGCCCTGGCCCGTGCGCGCCCTCGCTCCCGGCCGCCAGCGCAGGCGCTACGACTCAACACCACGCCCACCCATTCGTCGCCGCGCGCTCCTCGCCCTCAAACTGCCGCCCGCCCCGGCCTCGCTCGCTCGCGCCCGCCATGCCCTCGCGCTGCCCTCGCGCTGCTATACGGCGCTGCCCAGGCCCGTTTCACCGTAGCCAGCCGCCCCGGCGTGGGGCGCCTCGCCGCTTTGGGCTGCGTCTGTAGAGCTTCCTCTGCAACCTCAGCGCCCCCAGCCACTCACGGCCAATGCTACCCTCCTGCTACGCCGCATCTGGCCACGCCCCACCAGAAATAGACAGAGTCGGACGCAACGTCTGTCCTGCCCGTGTACTCGCCCAGCCTGTTTCAGGCGCTTCTGAGGCTGCTTGTAGAGTAAACGTCGGTCGTGATACTGCCGCCGACCGCCAGATGCCCCCGGGTCTGTCTTTGGGCCCTCGATGCATCGTGTTTCAGAAAAGTCGGGGCGCTAGAACGCCATCGGGTCGCGCGGCGGCTTCCAGTGGTTCTGGTGCCTTCAATCCCGCGAGGATAAGTATCCATAGCCTCGCCGCGAAACCAACGTCTTCCCATCGTTCATCATCTCTGCACTGCCTGCCCTCTTCCCACCCTCTCCTTTGTTGTGTTGCATTTGTCTCTAGACCCCACGGAGCCGGCCTCCCCTCTAATCCAATCCCACCCTCTAATTCCTATTCATAATCGCCGCTGTCTCTCTCTCTCTCTCCACCATCCCGTAAGCCATTGGACTTCGCCGTTCGCCTCCTGTCCTGGTTCTGACTCTCAATCCCACAGGCTGGTGCCCCATCTCTATTCACAATGTATCACCGCCAGACAACGCCCCCCTCTGCTTCCTTCAACTACATGCCGGGTAGTGTTGGCTCGTCCACCGACGGCGCCTTCTACTCCAACAACTCGTCACCTGACTCGGTCAACACCTCCAACACCTCCAACACCTCTCCCCCAAGGTCGCCCATTCGCCAGCATGGCCCTCTCCTCCTCCCCAAGGTCCGCACCCAGGACCAGATCCCCGAGCCCACTGGTGGGCCCGTCAGACATCGCCGGACGACGTCAAGTTCTAGCATTGGCTATGCCACTTCCTTCACCCACCCCTACACTCGCCCCAACTCCATGATCCGTCGAGGATCAAGCCCCTTCAACCACAGTGCTCTCACTTCTCCCGTCTCTGCCTGCTCTTACGATCTGGGCATTACGTCTACTCTTAATTCTCCTATTTCCTTTACTTCTTCAGAAGCCCGTCGGCCTTCTCTCGCTAGCCACTCTCGCTCCACCTCCGCAAGCGGATACCGCGGCCACTCTCGCTCGGGCTCTGTCGGCAGCGTCGATGAGTCTGTCGTCAGCCGCTATGGCTTCCCCACCTACCGCAACATGCCCAACTACGTGACCGCTTCGAGCGCGGCTCAGCCCAGCCTGAATCTCGTCACTTCCCTCCCAGTTGCCCATCCGTCTGCGTACTCTCAAGTCCAAGAAGTCTCCCACTACGCACCTTCCACTGCCCCTGACTTCAGCGTCCCGGACTTTGAGTCGGCCCCTGCTGTGCAGTATCCCTTTACGGCTGATGTCGGCTTCGACAGCTACCAGGCCACCTCTACCTCTTCTCTGCTCGATTACCTGACATCCACCAATCCCTCCCCTGCACTTGTCCGCCGCGTCACGAGCGTGAGCCGCGGCATCCACAACCACTTCTGGTGGGACGTCCGCAACCTGCGCGCCTGGAACGACTTCAACATCTCGACCATCACCGCCCTTCCCAGCGTGCTCCCCCTTCTCGAAGTCCCTGTCCCGTCTACCTATCTCCCTCAACCGGGACGCCAGACCCTGCAACCCGAGAACGAGGCCGCGCTCCACGACATCTGCAACAACTACTACGCAACCAAGGTCAACGCCGCGCTCAAGGTCGCACAAGGTAGCACTCACATGATGATGCGCGCCATCAAGCCCGTTCCTGGCTCTCGCCAACAGCCAGAGTTCGTTTCCAACTACGCATCTGACTACGAGAAGACCATCTACGGCGACAGCCGTGGACGCGTCGTCGGTCTCGTCAAGTGCTATGACCAATGGAACACCGGCATGCGCGGCGAGTCGCCTCCAAAGCAAGTCCTGTACCTCCAGGGCCTTGCACACCTGCAACGCGTGATGCGTGAGCACGGCTGCCGCTACGGCTTCATCATGACTGAGATCGAGCTACTCTGCGTGCGCTGTGGCGGTCCCTCCTCCGCCGCGTCCATTGACCCCACAACCGTCAATGCGCAGACCGGGGTCCCCATCTTCGGATACCTCGAGCTATCTCCTCCGATCAGTCTTTCCACTTCCGGTCTTCACCCTGAAGATGGAAGTATCCAGATGACGGCGGGTATTGCGCTCTGGTACCTGCACATGCTGGCCAAGGAGAACCCGTTCGAGGGCATGAACACGTGGCGCATGGAGGTCGGTGGACCTGCGGCTCTGACGCGCCAGAACTTCCTCGAGAAGGACACCTGGGTGCCGAAGCCCAATATGAGCGAGAAGAGGGAGGCGCGACGTGTGAGGGGCTGGGTCTGGCCCGAGGAGCCGCTGAGCAAGAGGGAGTGCGGACGTGGGAAGAGGGCGAAGAGCCAGGGGTAGAGTGCCTACTGCGCTTGCGCGTGTGGTATTTAAGAGAGCTGGTGTGGTTGATGAGGTTGATATGATTGGATGTGCGATGTAAGCATTGGGTGTAATATCGAGTCTATTAACTCGCTGGTCAAAACCGCATAGGGATGGATAGCATGGGTATGGAGTTTTGAGCTGCTGGTCCGGCATTGCATTGATTTCGGTGTATGGGCATGGAATAGCATAGCATAGGATAGGATCTTTTCGTTTCTCTCTCTCTCTCTCTCTCTCTCTCTTCTCAAGCATTTCCATGGACATTGTTGAGCATCTTCTGGCGTTTTCGGGGCTCGGGTCGCATCGACAGGGCGTTTTTTGTTTTGTCGGTCATTAGTATTAGTTCTGCACTTAATTCGTAGCTGGCGTACACAACACAACACAATCACATTTCAAACACAAGACTCTTCGCCTCTTCGCCTCTTCGCCTCTTCATCATCTCGCGTCCCACGTGTTCTCTAGCCTCCCTCCCTCCCCCTAGCTTCAGATCTTTAGGGATGGTGCATATATACATGTGTATGTGTATATAGATATATAAACCCCACCGCCTTCTCCTCCTCACCCTTCCCCTTCCCCACCACGCCACCAAAATCTGGGATTAAAAAACTTGTGCGAAGCCTGCCTATGTCTGGTGTCGCTGTCGCTGCCGCTACCGAAGGGGAACAGCGGCACCACGGACTCGGTCTCGGTCTGGTCTCGGTCTGGTCTGGGGCTTCAAAACAACACGGTAGTACGGACATGGCGTGCGCCGTCGTCTGCGTGGCAAAACGTTCGTGCGCAGAAGCTGGATGGGGTGTGGGGCGGGGCTGGGAGATGGATGCTACCCGAGGAACTTCGTATGGATCTTTTTGGTTGACGTTGGTTGGGGATTCGAGGGGCGGGGGCGTCGTGGTGGTGGTGATGCGCTGTCCGTGGTGTATGTACTTACTGTGTTGTGTCTCAGTGATGAAGTGGTCTTCCACTCCGTCATCAGTTGTCGTTCTACTATCTTATAGTAGCCATCCTCTTTTTTTTTGGGAGGGGGGGTTTCTGGCCATGGAAGAAGTTTGTGTGAATCACGCGGGTTCCCTTTTTATTTTATAGTAATTCTCTAAAACAGAATGGCAAAAAGAGATTTCTCTCTACACGAGAATCGAACTCGCGCTCTCGTTGTGGCGCGACGAGCCCGGCATTGGCTTATTTTACCACTACGCCAAGAGAGACTGGGGGGTATCTGCTTTTTTTGAATACTACCTTATTGCGCTGACTGGTACATATACATGTGTGCGTGATTATGCGAAAGAGGATTGAAGTTAGGTTGTGTACAACTCCCCCCACCCCCCCAAAAAGTCAACTAAAAATAAAATCCTCGTCTTCGTTCCAAGACGGCTGCTTCTTCCCCTGCTCCTTCTTCTTGTTCTTCTTCTCCTCCTCCTTCTTCTTCTCCTTCGCTACATCATACCTCGCGCCCCTGAAATCTAAAATAGAATCTCCGACCGAAAATGGGGCGTCTCGGCCGTCTCTCTCCTCGGCCAAGAAGCCAAAGGAGAGTAAACAGCAACTAGGCTTCTTTGGCCGGCGAGCCTCGTGCGTGGGAAATCTCAAGATGGAGAGCACATGTGCGGCTGCGGGTGCGACTGCGAGTGAGCGGTGGCGATGGAAGGGGGTGGAAATATGTTGTCGGGCGAGTAAACTGTCCAGAGAAAAGGGTCTATGGGGTGTCGGCGTTGAGCATAAAAATTGTTAGAAATGCAGTATGGGGAGTGGGGTGTGGGAGGGGGTGTTCGGTATCGCCACTGCGACGCCACCGTTATATGGCGAATCGATGTTTGCTACCCTGCCAAAACCCTCTACGCAGACTGGGCGTGGTTGTGGACTCTTATATTTCACACCCCTCCTCCTCTTCCGGTTTTATTCCAGCACTCTGCGCCCCTTGGAAGGGCGTGTTTTAAAATCGAGAGCTATTCTCCCGCATGACTCTGTCCGCGGACGCGTTTTCCAACCAAGATGCATCCTCTCGTAAATATGAGCTCTGTCGGCTGCGTTCTAAAAGGCGATCGAGTTGCCGGCATGTCCGTGGCCGGACTGCCGTTTGGACTGCGCTAAACGATACTTATCGCAATGGCATGGGAAGCGTGTTTTGGGAAGCGGGCTGAGTGGAATAAAAGAGCAGTATAAACAGATCATGCGGAGTGGGCGTTGGCGTTGGCGTTGGAGCCGGACTCTCCAAAGAGAAGCTTTCAAGGCAATATGGGAGGTAAAAAAGATCCCTCCAGCGTAACATGGCCGCCACCCCAATGTCGCGAGGATCTGAGATATGTGGAGGTGTGGATTGGAAAACGAATTGCGGACAGTTCATGGGGGACTTCTTTGCCCGAGTTCTTGTGTACTGTTGGGACTAAAACGGTACTCACCACCAATTATGAGCTCTGGCGGGCTTCCTTGGAAAGAAAAGAGCATAGTATTATGCTGCGGGCGGAGGGCGTTGCAGGTTCTAGAGGACCAAAAGGGATGCACAGCATTATCATGGGGGGGAGGGGGATGATTCGTCCAAACAAAGACAATTGTTGATACACGGGGTGCAGAGTTAGAGTAAGAGCTCTCAACACTACGACTCTACCGCTATTCTACTTCGTGACAGCTCCGACTTCCAGAGGCGTTTATATAAAGTTTCTCCCTCGTCTCTCACAATGTTTCACTACTTCTTCGTCCCCTCTTTTCAATGTCTCTCTTTCTTCTATCATAAAAAAGGCAGAAGCTCCTGTTCATGAGGTGGTCTCTAGATGCACCTTCCTCTAATAAAAGATAATGATTCATAACATTATACTGGGTGGCTCGGCCTTGATTTTGGGACAGACTGGAAGCTACGCAAATCACGGTCATGGAGCGGAAAGTAGGGGAGGCAGGAATTTGGAGAACTTGTATACGATGTGGATCGGAAGTCGGAGAGAGAACGAAGTGTTCACTACCACCACCACTCTTCGACCTGGGATTCTACCTATTTCATCGAAAGTCTCAGATTCGGCGGCTAAGGAGTGTATATAAATCCTCCTCCCTTCCTCTCTTGTAACTTCCTTCCTTTACACGACACATGCAAAAGTCTAACTCCAGAAAGGAGTCGTCCAGTGAGAAGGCTCCCGGCGATCTCCTGGCTTCGGGTACTGGAGTCAATACTCAGGTTATGTATGAGCACTGGAGGATTGTTTTTTGACTTTAAAATATTGTCGAGAAGTGAAATGAGAGTAGTGCCTTTCGGATGTGAGTAGAAAAAAAGCTGAACGGGTTGTTTAGAGGGCTCTGGACAGTAGGAGTTCTAGCTAAGCAAGAAGCATATGAAAAAATTGAAGAACAGTATGCTAGTAAGCTGTTAGTTGTCTGATTACCACTCTTTCACTGCCTCTTCCATCGCACTCTAAGTTTCGAGGTCCGAGTGGTTGGGGGGTGGATATGAAGGCCTTCACCTCCTCCTTCCTAAGCGTTTCTCTCTGAAATTGTAACTCCTTTCTCTGGCTTCCAAAAAAAGGAGGACTCGAAATTGAGAACGTTACAACAATCTTCCTATATAAGGGATCCAAAAGTCGAAAAGAAAACCAACACATGGCTTGGGAAGGATGTGGATGTGGATGTGGATGCGGACGCGAACTGCGGACGCGAACTTTGTTGTCAAAGCATATCGCAAGGTGATAGATGCTGTGACTTGGACTAGGTTTCGTTACTCAAGCAAAGGAAACGCATGGGGGCGGGCACGAGGTTCTGATTATCACTACTAGCTGGGTCTTGCTCCACAACTTCACGTGATGTAATCCGACCCTCATGAATAATCCCAGGAGGTGTAGAGGTGCATATAAACGTCCTTTCTTCTTACAATTTACCGGCAAACTCCAGCACTAAAGATCGGGAAAGTGCCCAAGATGGGAAAATCAGGACCGTCTTCATCTCACGAGGACTAAAATGGCGAGCGTATATATCGATGGACTCTCGCGGTTTTGCTCTAAAATAGGATCCTACTCAAACGCATGGTGTGATCCTCCTCCTGTGCAGTAAAATAACCGAAAAGTGTGCCAGAATATGATATTGGGGACGGAGAGTGAGAGTTCTCACTTTCGCCGTTGTATCATTGTATACCACATCTACAACTCCTATTCTCCTCACATCTGGAAATACGAACAAGCTCTGTCCTCCTATCCTTCCGGTTTTCTTCCATGTGCTATGTACAGGAAAATGGAACACCCGAAAAGGAAGTCGTAGAATCTTATGGGAAGATCTCCGGTGCTGTCCTCATCTCACGGAAGAGACTGCGAGTATTATTCAATCCACGTATAAGCTCCAGTTTGCATTTTCTAAAATTAAGAAAAATGGCAAGTCATGACAGACTGGGGCGCGTGTAGAATCGGATGAAGGCATAAGTGGACTGATCCATGGAATGGAAGTGAGTCTAGACTGCTCGGCATCGCCACGCTGCTACCCACTTTATTCGAGTTCCTGAAGACTTGATCTTGACCCTACTTGGAAAATGTATAAGCCACTCGCTTCCCTCATCTTCTGATCTTCCCGACACTACGCCTATCTTTATCCTATTACTTTAAAACATATGCTCATACAATATAATGAGATGTTGACTTCGATCCGTCACTATAGGGATCAAATCAGACTTCAAAAATCAACATGAACTCTGGTGGTCCTGCTTCCAATACTGTAGGAAAGAATTCGATAGGCTGTGCTGTTAAAGCTATCCGCTACAAACGTTCTATAGGGAGGACGGGAGTCGAAATTACGACTCCTTACTACTACAACTATACTGTTTTACTTATTACATCTGGAGCTTCTGGCTATGGGAGGTGTATATTAAGTCCTTCCTTCTTCCCAACTATGACTTCTCGTCTCTGGGCTCCAGCTCTTAAAGTTGAGAAATAAAACTGGCCGACTATCCAGATATGGCCAACTCTCCGTTACCCTGGAGAGAAGAAGTACATGCGAATCTGATGAATTGAAAGGACATGTGGGCTTTTTTCTAAAAGCACCTAGCATTATCACGGTTTACGAGGGGCTTACTGCAGGCTTGATCATTATTCGAGGGACAAAATTCCTCTAACTTGACAGCCATGGATCGAGATGGGTTGGAATTGGACCTCCTTCTAATACCTGCATCCTTGATGGATATGGGGGGCCTAGGCTGCGTAAAACAGTTTCTCAGACGATTGTTGGAGGCAGAGGGCTGAGAGTATCCGATAAACCATTATCCTATCCCCTTCTCCTATATGTTCCAGTATCGAGACCATTATGGATCAACAAGGACCGATGTGAAAATGTGAAGCTTACAGTCCTGTGGCAACTTTCCCCGGTTGTAAGCTCGCCCTAGGAATTAAAAAAGGATACAACGGACCAGTAATCAGTTCTAGTGATTTGGGCCTTAAAATTATGACGAAAAGCTGATTATGGTGCACTGGGATGTGCGTTTAGTTAAAATGAACTAATCGGAGCTATGAGGAAGTGGAGAGAGATGTGCTCTTCACATTCGTTCCTCTTCTGTCCCACAACACCACATTTGGTTGTCCCAGATGGGTATGAATACCATCTTCCTGATCTCAATTTCTTTGTTCTACACAGTACATCGAGTCTAAAACTAAAGCGTCTCTCTCAAGGACTTACAGAAAAGGGGTTCGGTCATACCCTGGAGCATTAGCTCTTAAATTCTTGATGGGGCACGTCATGTTTTGCGCGACTTGGATTCTAAAAGCTAATACACCGGAGAAATGGGGTGGGATGTGCGCTGCACGAAAACTTATTTGTTCATGCCCAACGGAGATGTGATGAAATGTCTCCCGGCTTCAGCTCGAGGCCACAGCCAAAACAATCATGTACGAGGTCGAATATGTTTTTAAAACAAGAGCGAAAAGTAAAATGGCGTAATGCGTGATATCATACACCAAATCTCCTTCATGGACATTTCATGGAGGAAGTCGGGCGACCAGGCTTCCGCCTATTTTTGGGATACAGGTATACAAGGAAATTCCCATTCTTTAGGTCGGGTTGGTTTTTAAACGGCTCAAGATGCACACTATGATTTGATGGGCTGCGTGTGTTGGAAAGAAAGCGAATCAAAGATTATATAGCGGGAAGAAAGGACTGACGACTGAGGAGGAGGACAGTGCACCCACTACTTCTGCTCCATCGCACACGAGAGTTTCTGAGAGCCCTTGGGAAGTTTTAAATACCCTACTTTCCTCCTCTTTCCTTATTCTCACCACCTCTCTATAAGCTAAAACAAAAGCCTACCAAATGTACATGATGGGGATGGAAAATCTGAACAAGACATGTCAAGGACCAGTTTGGAGAGATTCGCCTCTGATTTGGGATCAAATCTTGAGTAATACCACGTCATGGTTTTCCGGTGCTGCTGGCTCTTGCTACAGTGTATTACTAGCGTCCTGAAGAACCTCCGCAGTTACATGGAGTTATTCGCCTCTCCTCCTCTGTGCGTCGATAAGAAAACTCCGTGAGCGCAAGAACAAGAGTGAGCGTAGCCATGGTACTCCATATGGTTATTCCGTGATTTCAGAATCCAGGTGGATTGCATCCAGGATAATGAGTTGGATCGATCGCGTTCTAAAAGAGTCGTGTTCTCAAAATTAACAAAAGAAAGACCAAGACTGGCTATTCCATGGAGTTTCTATCAAAAGTACCGGCTTAAAATTATATGGGAAGTGGGAAGTGCGAGTGCGCCATCCCGTACAGGTGTGCGTTAAGTGTCACCTCAAACTTTGACGAAGTATGGGATAAATCTATTGAACAATTGTTAAATGCGTTGTTTGTCTGTAAAAGACCCATTTACCCTCACCATCTGCATCTCTTTACTCCTACAATATGCCTCTTCCTGTGCTATCAAAATTGAGCTCAGGACACCGCATCTGGAGGTTGCTGTCAAGAACCTATTACCAGGGATTGAAATTCTTCGAAACGCTCACGCCATGATCTATAGGTGGATTAGGTCTCAAAGGGTAGCTCATGATGCATTGTGTGCGGCCTCAACCGGATCAACCTAGAACGAGATTGTGTAATAGGGCGTGGGAGATTAGAAAATGAGAGAAGGAAGTTATGCTGCGTAACTACAAACGAGCCATATAAGCAAAATGAAGTAAAGGTGAATACTACTTATTAGTAGTTATTGAGAAAGAAAAGCAATGAGAGTAGAGAAGAACCTGTAAAACCTTTTACGGCGGTCTGTTTCCTTCAAAACTACACAATAGTATACATACGGAATGACATGGTTCTGCCGTGCGAACGACGAGGATAGCGACGTATCGGACCTCGAGGGCATCGACCCCGATGATGTTTTGGAAGATTATAACGCCTTGATGGCACAGGATGAGAAGGAAGGGCCGCGCGCGAACCTCAATGCTGCGCGGAAGAGGAGGCAAGCGCAACCGGGGAAGAAGCGGGCCTACACCCGCACGATTATGACCCCCGACTATCGCCACACGAACGTGTCCATGCGGATGTTCCCTTCCTCTAAAAAGTTACAAAGGAACATATATCCTGTTGCACCGACGCCTTCTTCAAGCTGTTATATCCTCCCTGCGCTTAAATCTTCTGCTATGATTTGGAAACGTGTGTTGTAGACGTGTGATAACTTATGAGTGCCTCATGAATCTTGAATTCTAGTAGACATGTGTAAATGGCCATTATTGGATAAGAACAACTTCACGAAGGAATCAAATCCTGTCCTCGTGTTCTGGGTCGAATGCAGCCAATGTGAATGATCCAGGGATTGCTTTAGGAAAAGATACCGAACGCGACATCCATGTAGATAGCAACTATACAACCCATGTTTAGGCTTTGATAGGCTCGTGTTCTGAAGTGGATCTGAAAATCTTGTTATGTCAGGATTAAATAAAGTGCGAATTACGTGAAAGGAGCATCCTATTATTGCAGACTTCGGTTCCTGTGAGTACTCAAATGCAGGAAATTTCGTCAGCGGAAGACACATCGCCGTGACGGTGAGCTGAAATTGTGGTGGTGAAATACGAATGGAGGCGAGGTAAAGAACGGACTCCTCAATCCTAAGCCTTCTCTCTCCACCGGATGCCCCACTCCCCCTTTGCATAACTAGCTTCAACGACAGCCCCCTTCATGATAGCTTCACATTTACGCCTATTCTCTCTCGTATGTGATTCCGCAGTCTTGGATTTTCTTCCCTCGAACTCTTGAGGGACAATGACACCAAAAGCGCACAATCTTCTCGCAGCCTTCCTAACCATTTCCCTCTCCTCCGCCTTCCTCTGGCCTTCTCGCCTCTTGATTTTCATCTCGTCAGTCTCTTCGATGCGCTCGGCCCAACCTTTCTCACCACCAACGCTTCCATTGACAACAGATTTTGCTTGAGGTGGGCGGACCTTGCCTCCGCCAAAGGTTTTGGAAGGGTCTAGTAGAATTCCACCGTCGTCTTCATCTTCATCAAAGATGAAACTGACATCGCTAGCCGCGCCTGAATCGTCACCGTCCATTCTTGTAGCGCTTGGTGTAGGATGGTCGACCATGTCTACACTCCTCCAATCCTCGGGTTTCTCTTGGACGCCGCGAGCAGCTCGGTTCTTTCTGCGGCCGAACACCTTCTCTGGATCCTTCTCGTGACCAAACACTGCCGCCTCGACTTCCATGCATTCAACAGTAATGCGCGATTCTCCTTTCGCCTTCTTTTTCGATTTTTTCTCCGCGGTCTTTCCCGTAGGCTCTTCAGAGTTACCACGTAGGCGTTCCGGGGTAGCACCGCTAAGCATGGAAGCAAACGCAGCCTCAATTTGTCGATCGACTGGACCTGGCTTGTTGTTGCGACAGCGAGTGGAACAGTATTTGATTTCTTGGGCCGACTGACTCTTCCGAGCACCTACGCCAATTAGAGGCATGTCTGATGGCGACCAGATGCTAGCTCAAGCAGATTCGCACCTATGACACGCCCACAACTGTGGCAGTAAGGCACTGCGTCCCCTCCGGTGAGATAAATAGGTGGAGGTGTTGCAGCATGCTTTGAAGGTCGCGACCACGAATCCATCCAACTCATTTTGACGGGGGTATAGGCAGTTTGCTGCTGCGTAGAGAATGGAAGGTTGCGAGATATTGAATGTTGAGTTGTGGTGACGAGGCGAGCAGAAGACGAGATGTAGCGACGACTGCACGACGTCATCAACGCGATGTGCTTAGGACGGGGAAGTCGCGAGTAAAGAAACCTACGTATAGAAAAAGTACAATAAATGAGTGAAGTTTAGAAGGACTCTAGGTCGGCCGATTCATTGCAGGATACTGTTGTCAACTGATGAATGATGCACTTGGCCAATATACTAGGTAGGCCTAGTGCTGGTGAATACGGCCACGTGATCTGCCCGCACCGTAGCAGCCCAAACGCTCCTCTACGCCCGCCTCACTGCCAAATCCCACTCGATAAGCGTCCGTCTCTACCCTGGAGCGTTCGAGCTTGTCCGATTTATCATGTTTGCCCCCCGCCTTTGGTTATTGTGCTGAATGGGCCGAAACCTCCACCATACGTCCCTTTCCCGAGGTGTAGCATTCACCCATCACCGCCATTGCCGAGCTTATGACCTCCTCCTTCCCGGGCGCGTTCCAAGCTTGAAGAGCTCGAGGTATCCTGCCACCGAAGCTATGGCCGCGATAAATTCACACGCGCTATTCCCTCCCCGCCCGTTATCCCCGTCTCTTCTGGCCCTCATTCTTCGCTGAAATCTTCATCACGTTTCCTGGGTTGCGACGACCACTCAAAGCGGACAAATGGAAGAGTCAGCAGGGCCCTCGTTAACCTCGTCGCTCATCCATCACGTCCCCCATCAAACCCTCTTCAAAACGCATCGCGTGCGGCGTCCGAGCATCCACAGAAGAAAGAGGGCGAGGGTGCAGCCAAGGCCCAGAAGCGCATCCATGTCGCGATTCAGCACGCAACTGGACCCCTCGGCGGGAGAAACCGGCAAAGCCGCAGATATATCACCGGCACCGGCAGCTGGCCGTCCACGCCGCACCACGGCGCAGTCGGACATCCAGGACACTATTTTGCACCCGGGCACTGTGCGGATAAATGTGCAGGGCGCCTTCATTGTCATCGACGAGCCGGTGACGCCCCGCAGCGACGACTATGAGCACGACCCCAAGGACATCCGGCTCCCGAACCACACGGCTGTGGTGAGCCACATTGCCGTTGATGTGAGTAAAGATGGATGCATGCGACGTTCCTGCCCTCTGTTGTGGCACG
>MU001806.1:0-110409 GCA_010093585.1 Melanomma pulvis-pyrius CBS 109.77 | reverse complement strand
TCACTGATTTATAAAAATAGCATCTTGTTCTTGTATCTCGGGGGTGGGCGAACCTAGCAAAATGGTCCCCATTGTCATCCTCGTTATAGGAAGCTAAATGATCACTCATCCAGTAATCGTTAGTGCATTGAATTTAGAGTTAATTTTCCGGACCGGCCATAAGGCTTCGACGTAGATTTAAGAACGAACCCTAATTTTGCGATATTTATTATTCCTGACATGTATTCATATGGTGGGTTTTCCTGGTCCGCCTCCATTGACTCTCCGCGGCCGTAGTTGATCTCGTTGGGAGTTCTTGTAACGAGAGTTGATTAGGACTAGTATGGGCAATGACCCACGTTCTTATATTCAGGTTGTATATGGCGATATTGCTGTTATCTTTATAGGGTTTGGGCGCAGTACTCCATCGACTGAGAAAATTTTGGTCACAATATAAAGTAGAATGTGGAATGTTTATGTTTCTATGATTGAAGAGGTAGCTACTCTATAGAGGCATCCTCAAACAATCGAGATCCCGACTAGAAAATTCTCATGCTTTGTAGGTGGAACTCCTGCTTCTCAAGTTCTCCGGACTGATTTATTATGTATTGTTCAATTTCGCCGTTGGGCCTCTGTTCGAGGGTGGATTGCTGGAAAAAAGTACCAGGCGATACGCTACCTGCAGAATTCTCGACGTTGGTGAAGAGTAGAACATATCCTTTGTTGTTAGCCCAGCCAGATTCGCCGCTAGCATCCAGGACAAAATCGAGAAAGACTTCTCTTGTCCTAAAATCGACGTGTGCTTCCACGCTTGCCATGAAAAAGATTACAACTCGGTTCTCAAAATCACGGCTGAATCTTCTTATTGAGAATTTGTTCTCATCAGTATCGAATACATTCAGAGTGCCGTTTCCTACAAAGAAGACTGAGAAAAAGATGTCCTAAGAGTGCGAATGCGGTAGTGTCTTGGTCCAGAGAATGTCGCCTTTAGATGGTATGTAATCTGGGGATCTCAGTTCTTTCCATTGGTCAAGGATACTCCGCGGCCTGTCAGTAAAGGTAGATACACATACGAGTTAGGACACGTTACTTACTATGGTGTATTATAGAAGGAGAGTGCGGTAGAGTACTCCAATAATTTGGGAATACACGGATCCTTCCAGATGGCGCGCAATGCCACCTCTATATGAGCATTGGTAAATGGATAGAGATAGGTGCGAAGGTAATTATAGTGCAATTTGCTGGATTCTAGCTTGGGAAGGATATCATACTTCTCCATCTCCTTCACGAGAAGAAATGCGAAGTTGAAGACTGATAAT
This sequence comes from Melanomma pulvis-pyrius CBS 109.77, assembly GCA_010093585.1. Classification (NCBI taxonomy): domain Eukaryota; kingdom Fungi; phylum Ascomycota; class Dothideomycetes; order Pleosporales; family Melanommataceae; genus Melanomma; species Melanomma pulvis-pyrius. Next base: position 109,111 of record MU001806.1, on the reverse strand, counting down.
TTTATCGCAAGTCGATGAAACTTCAACTCCGTAGTATCATTCACAAGACTATGACGCTTTATCGAACTCAGGAAGTTAATGACACACTTTTCGTCCATATCGATCGATTTCATCTGTACTCGTTTTGGGGCGTATCTCTGATTGTCGAGAGCAATTCCGTTTGACTGAAGCTCAGCGTCGGTAATCAAGGGTAGTTGTAATGTGGGTCTGGTATCTTGTTTACGCCTCAGTGATTCCTTTAAAGACCCTCGAAATACCCGCTGGTAAATCCTGGAGGAGAAAACTGTGGTATCGAAGACAAAGACCTTGGAGAGCTTGGAAAGGTTATCCGAAAATTGAGACTTCATTGTATCCGTGTCGCGATGTACGAACAAAGATTCCGAGTCGAACTTCCTTTGTCAAGTGTCTTGCGAGACTTGGGGCGCACAAGCAGGGCTTTCTGCTCGGACAGAGTTTTGCTAGGATGTATAAGTGATAATAAATCCTCCACGCCGTAAGAAGTAATGTCAGGGCACCCGTTTGCCTTTCAATGAGATTTTGCACATCAGAAATATTGCGATTGCCGAAAACAAATTTCATCTTGCTAGGAAAGTCCAGTCCACCCTCGGTCAACTCAGTCAAATCGAGCAGCAAGTCGTCAATCTTGAAAACCAGCAGTCTACAGCAAGAGATCGAAACGTCGAGGTCCATAATGAGCTGGTGATGTGCATCCCCGAGCCCATCGTCTATCTATTCTCTTATCTTTGCCAGTGCCGCCCGCATCGTCGTGAGTTGAGCAGCAAGGCTGAGGCAAGTCAGGTCGGCTTCTTTCCATTGATGTGAGATCTCGTTGAGGGACTTGACAGATTTAGAGATAATGTCGATGATGCTGGCAATGGCTCCAACGGCTCCAATTACCGAGATCGGGCCCGCCATTATGAATGACGATCAGGCTGTCCGTATACGCCAAGGATGAGTGAGGTTAGCCTGATGCTGATTATTAGGTCTGAAACATCATAATCGTGGCTAGCAACAGAGAGGCGTTGACACCAATGACCCCAGTATCGCACTGGACGATGAGACGATAATGATTTACTGGGATGAAGACGGAGAGACGGATGTATGGTGAGAGGAAGAGTGGAAGAAGCAACACTAGCGTGAGTGGTAAGGCTGACATGTGCGACATAGCCACACTGCCTTGCGCGCCTTAAGCCTACGACAGCCTTGGAACAATTTTCCAATAACATTTCGAATCACCTATCAAACTCATTCATTATCCTGTTTTGTATTTATTCTAAGACTGTTGACCCGTTATTATCGTCCGCGCTAACTGCGTCACATTCTTCGATCTCATATATATCTTCGGGACCTTTCAGTTGCTCTATACAACAATCTACGACCTTACAGAAAGCGTCTAGCAGAATAACATCCGTGTTCAATAATCCCCAATCCGCAATTAAGTCTAGAAGCAACACGATTAACTCAAAATGTTCCCTAGCGAGAAAAACTCCCTTCCGGTTCCACCAAAACGCCCGCAACCACCACCTAAAGATTCTGGAAAAGGGCCCTTACCAAGCTATACCGCTGCTACAGCATCCTCCTCCTCGCAACCTCAATTCCAAACCCGCTTCGCCTCCGTATCAATGCACATGGAAGACCGCCTCCGCTTTCTCTACTTCCCCGCTGAAACCTTCAACCTGTGCCGCCAAGTCGTCATATCCATCTGGAAACGCGGACTCCAAGACGAGCGGGACTACGCCGGATCGAAAGAGCTAAAGATGTACGGCCACCCATGGCGCGGATGGGGGGACGAGGCCATTGATGCGACGAGGCTGATATGTGCAATTCTAGAAACGCTGCATGGACAGGGCTGGGTGCTGATGCTGAACACAGACATAAGCAATAAGAATTCGGATAAGGATACGCTGCTCTTCCGGCATCAGGTGCCTAGTCCTGCCGAGTGCGATTGGTGCTGCATTATGTTCTCGAAGATGAATAGGATCCAGTTTGTTGATGGTATGCAGTCCCAGTTCCCTCATGCCCTTCCCCCATACAAGCTCAAGTAATGGGCGCCATGCTGATACAATTTACAGCATCGCCGGAAGTACACACAAGTCTAATTACTAAACTGGGACCGAGTCGCGTCCAAAGTCACTCGCCGCACTCTCGAGGCGTGTACGTGCTCAAGCTCAATGGGTCGCCGTGGTGCGCTAATGGCACCGAGACTATGGAGGTTCGGGCGCTGCTCCTGGTGTTGTTGGAAGTCTTGGAGATTGAAGGTTGGACGGTGTACGCGAGTGTGGATCAGAAGAACGGTAGTAAGAATTTCAGCGAGACTGATACTGTGAGTTTGAATTTTCTCTCTGGCCTTGGGGATTGAAATAAGTTGTGCTGACGTGTTGCAGTGGCATTGCTGTAGGCCGAAGGGCTGGGCGAGGGGCGCACCGGTGTACCATAACTAATGAGCGTGATTTTGGCAGTAGGACTCCTCATCGTATTACAATCTCGATGAGAAATTTGAGAGCAGTTTTGAACTTCGGATGCTGTTCTCACTTGACATCGTCAGAAATGTTTCAAAAGTATAGATCCCTTGATCTGTCTCTATCCTAGCTCGATCAACACTAACCACGAGTAGCATCTGTCAAAGTTTGATGAACGCGTCCTGTTCATGGGTTCCTTGTTGCCTTCGTATATTTCGGCGTTTCTTTTGAGGCACTTGGAGTACGTTCGCGAATAGTTCGTCCTTTCATTTCCCCTAGGGTTCATAGCCAGACTGTAGCAGATGCAAGGCCATTACTATGATTTCGGCGCTGTTTCATTAATACCAAGCACATATACCCCTTGTTAAATTAGCGCTGTTTCTTCTCCTGTTTGGCACATTCGACGTTGTGAATGGTTCATTGGATCTGAAACGGGTTAGCGCAGCGGTCTTCAATACTGAAGACGTCTCGGATCTATATCCGAACACTCCTGTTCTCGTACTCGTATCTTGAAATGAATGTCTTGAATGATGAGTAGCAAGGTTCTCTAAACAGGCCTCGATCCCTGAGCTGTTGGTGTCCTGAACAAATTTGTGGGCCTGAAGATGGTGGGGGTAGCGGTCTGGAAGAATCTAGAGCGATTCGATCCAATATCGGATTTGATCTTATATCTAAGAGGTAAATAATACTATAACTGAAGGATCAAGACATAAATCTAGAAGGTAATTAGGTATCCTATTTCTATATGAAAGGAAATGGGAGTAGGAGCATGTTTGTGGAAAACCTTTAAATGCTCTTCGGCTTGGGTTCTGTATAGAAATTAAATTGAAATGATAGATACTACTTCCGAGTTTGTCATGCGATATTCTGTATCTTAATGTGTGTTGAGCTTTGCAACCTCGAAGTTCCTAAAGGATTTTGAGCACGGGCCACACATGACATCGTGAATTCTTCTTTTTTGATCAACGCGTCATGTACATAACAGCACAATGTCGACCTATCGCCTCCACACGAGGTAGCAGTACCTCCGCACACGAACGAAATGTCCTGGCTCCGACGACCCCGCGCCGGCGGGCTCATCGTTCTCGGCACCTCCGCGCTCGGTGGCGCCGCATACCGCTTCACACAGTCTTCGACGTCTGATGCGTCGCTCAACCCACACACCTTCACCCAATACACACTCGTAAAAAAAAGACCGGTGTCTTCGACGAGCGCGATATTCACCCTCCGCAACCGTGACGGTGGCCCAGACCCCGACAGCCTGAAAGAAGGCTGGAAACGCAGTGTCTGGAGCGTGCAGGTCAAGCAACCGCAATTGCAGATTGCGCGTGCTTATACTCCGCTGCCTCCTAATTCGGACTCGTCTTCAAACTTTGATAATGAGCCCGAGGACTTGCGGTTCCTGATTAGACTGGAGGAGGGAGGCGAGGTGTCGACGTACCTGCATCGGTTACCAGAACAGTCTACAATAGAGCTTCGAGGCCCAAATTCCGAATGTGAACTACCGCAGGATATAAAAGAGATCATATTCCTGGCAGGTGGAACTGGAATCGCACCCGCGATGCAGGTTGCTCACGCGCTGGGCCAAAGGCTGGACAGTCGGATGCACATACTGTGGGCCAATCGACGGAGGGAGGAATGTATAGGTGGTGTGAGCGACGAGGTTGAGACGAATACAGCCATACAGGGTAGGTCGAGTTGGTGGAGGAGTGTGTTTGGGCTAGGACAGCGTACTGCGCAGCCGACGCCCATAGCCTCTCAGAGTAGCCAGGGCATTGGCGTTATTGTGCAAGAGTTGGATGCGCTAAAAGAACGGGGCAAAGCGCATACAAAAGGATTAATTGTACAATACTATGTGGATGAGGAGAAAAGCTTTATTAGGCCTGGAGATGTGGCCAAACGGTTGGGACCAGGTTCACCTGAGCAGAACGGCTCCAAGGTCATTCTCGTATCTGGCCCAAATGGCTTCATTGACTACTGGGCTGGTAAGAAGTTCTGGGTAGGCGGCCAGGAAGTCCAGGGCCCGCTTGGCGGTGTATTGGGACAGATGGATCTCAAAGGATGGAGCGTATTCAAGCTATGAAATACATATGCTTGAAGCACAGTCGATTTCCATTCGGCCTAACGTTATGGACCAGCTTACGCTCATGTTTGAAATCCTCACAAGTTATGCCAGCGGAAAATATTTCCAAAATGGAGAGCTCTTTACCCCTTCAAGCTAGCCGGATCTTATCTTATCTGCCGAATAGCGGGCCCGGTTCAGGAGAACGACATCTGCGGTTCCAAGGTCAAAGACGCGTAGTTCCGCGCTGATTAATTCTGCAAGAGCCGCTCTGTTTTATATACATCCCCCAGACTCCCTCACATAAAATTACCCTACTCGGTCTTTGCCTTCCCCACTTCTTGCGTGCGTTCCTTGTGTGGCGTCTTCCAAATTTTTCGTCGTGCACGACATCTGCGCCATGTCGTCCGATCCCGAACTCGGCGGCGAATCGACCGAAAACACACAACCAATCACAGCCCGCGATCCAGATGCACGTCCAGAATGCTTCAGATCAACGACCCAAGAATGCTTATTCGTACTTTCAGTCACGATGGCTGTCGCCATGTCGTCTTTCCTCGTAGGGTCCGTCACAGTCATTTCTTCATTTGCAGGAAGAGACTTGAACATGACGACTGCGGAGATCACCTGGATGCTCGCAGCCTCGTCACTGTCCTCTGGGTCTCTTCTGCTATTCTTTGGCAGTGTGGCTGATTTGTTCGGCCGCAAATCCATGTTCATCGGCTCCATGCTGCTCTTCTCTGTCTTCTGCATTGGAGCTGGTTTCTCGAAGACGGGCCTCACCATTGACATTCTGGACGGCGTCCTGGGCATCTTTTCGGCTTCGGCGGTCCCGCCTGCTCAGGGCATGCTCGGTGTTATATATCAGACGCCCGGGCAGCGGAAAAACAAAGTGTTTGCCTGCTTCTCGGCGGGAAATCCGCTGGGCTTCGTTTTCGGGACCATCTTTGGGGGGTTGGCGACGCAGATCTTCAACTGGAGGGCGAGTTTTTGGCTACTGGCGATCGTCTACTTGGTCGTATCTATAGTCGCGGTTTTCACGGTACCGAATGATGTGGCCAAGAAAGCGACTCTTGACAAGGACACCTTGAAGAAGTTGGACTTGCCGGGGACGGTGATGACGATATTGGGAATCGGCATGTTCTGTGCGGCGTTGAGGTAAGCTCTCCTTCTATGTTTGTGATCATGCTGTGGACTAATGAGTGTAGCCTGGGAAGCGACGCGCCAAGTGGCTGGAAGACACCATATGTCCTAGTGTTCCTGATACTCGGCGTCCTGCTAATTGCTAGCTTTGTTGTCTGGGAGATCAAGTATCCTTACGCCATGATCGATATGAATATTTGGAAGGATCGGGACTTCTCTCTGGTGAGTGCTTTCTTTCTGCGCAGGGTTTCGGATAGCTAACATGTATTTATAGCTCTTGTTCATTTTGGCCTGCGGTTTCATTGGCTTTTCCGTCTTGACATTCTGGCTTGCGCTTTACTTCCAGCTAGAGCTGGGATACTCCGCACTCATGACTGGCGTTCACATGCTACCCATGGTTGTCGTTGGACTATTAGTGAACCTCGTCGCAGCCCTCATTCTCCATAAAGTGTCCAACAAGCTTCTCATGGGTATCGGTGCTCTCGCATACATCTGCTCTTTTGTGCTCGCCGCAGTCCAACGATATGGAGACTCGTACTGGGCATTCTCGTTCCTGGCGCTATGTCTTTGTGTCATAGGTGCAGACTTTCAGTTCAACGTCGCAAACGTAGGGTTCTCTTTCTTAAATCATTATCGCTTCTCTTACTAAGTCCTACAGATGTACGTTCTCTCTTCTATGCCAGCAAACCGGCAATCCGTCGCTGGATCGCTCTTCCAAACCCTCACGCGTCTCTGCACAGCTGTCGGAACTGGCATCGCAACCGCGATTTTTAACTCCGTGAAGAGCAACCCTGCGACTTCAGGTTACTATGCCCATAATCGTGTCGAGCCGTATGCGGCGACGTTCTGGTTTGCAGCTGCAATGGCGTCTTTGGGAGTGTTATTTGTCCCGTGGTTGAAGATTGGGACACAGGGTCATGCCGGAGACAAGGGAAGATTAGTGGAAAGTACGGCGGGTTCAGTCGACGGTGTTGCCGAGTTTTCATCTCGGATCGAGGCTAGTGGTGTCGGCGAGAAAGACGTAGTATGGCCGAAGGACGCTGAAAAGGCTGCGTAAGTCGCAGCATCTGTGAATACCTGTATAAGTACTTAGACTTCTAACGTTAATAAAATAGACATGGATGAATCCCTCTCGTAAATTCAATTGAATAACGTCGAGAAGTCGATCTCTCGAGCTCTTAATAGGATTCGGAACTGAGCGTCTGGAACGCTCCGCGACTAGACTTCCCACCCAAATCTCGGCACTTCTGGACGCAGCTTGGGAAAGCTTTACTCCGCTACACCTCCCAGAACTTCATGATCTAGATCACTTGACAAGTCTAGCCTCCTAATTTCCTATGGGACCAAAGGATGTGCTGCCCCAGACCAGCTAATCTCTCGGCTACCACATGGGATGGAGTAACGACTATCACGAGTCTAACCCTAATCAGGAAGCCCAGCTCAGTGGACCAATCAGACGCGCACCGATCAACAATTTCGACTCCACATGCCAACCACGCGACCAGCCCCAAGCACCCTGGCGCGTCCATTAGACCGTCCCCCGCAAATTTTTGATGTGCTTAAATGCGACTTCAGATGCTTTTCCACATTGCTCCCCTCACCTTCCCCAGATTCGCCGTGTTCATTCCAGACCCAGGCGCTTGGAACTAGACCCACACCGGGCCCTTGGAACGCACGAGTAGGACAGCATGGCCGACGAAAAGGAGATCCAGCAGCCCATGGATACGGCGACTGAGAAGGAGCACGAGCAATTCGATCACAAGAATGCGGCGGCCAAGGTCATTCATGATGCGAGGCTTGCCACGGAGAAGGAACATAACATGACGCTCTGGCAGGGCATTAAGTTGTATCCGAAGGCGGTGGCCTGGTCCGTCCTGATCTCGACGTGCATTGCTATGGAGGGATATGATCTCTGCCTCCTATCCAACTTTTACGGATTTCCACAATTTAACCGGTATGGAGGTCATAGTAGCATTGTCCTTTGACGGCTACCTCTTCCACTATAAAGTTTCTGCTAATTCTTTTGGTAGGAAATATGGAGAGCAGTTGCCAGACGGAACGTGGCAGATCCCTCCGGCATGGCAGGCGGGATTGTCCAACGGTGCCAATGTCGGCGAGATCATTGGACTGTTCATCAATGGCTTTGTGAGCGAGAAGTTCGGCTACAGATACACCGTCATGACATGTCTTACACTCATCATTGGATTCACGGCGATTTTCTTCACAGCACAGACTGTCATCGATTTACAGATCGCTGAGGTCCTTTGCGGTATTCCATGGGGAGTGTTCCAGACACTTACGATTACCTATGCGTCGGAAGTGTGTCCTGTGGCGCTGCGTGGTTACTGTAAGTTGGAAAGAATTATGAGTGAGGATTTGGCTAATAGTGGGGTATAGTGACTACGTACGTCAATTTCTGCTGGGGTCTGGGACAGGTCATTGGCGTTGGAGTTATCAAGTCTATGCTCCCAAGAGACGATCAATGGTCATACAGGATTCCGTATGCTCTGCAATGGATGTGGCCTGTTCCTCTTCTCATCGGCATCTGTCTTGCCCCTGAGGTAACCCACCTAACATTCCCTCCACAAATCTCTCTGCTAACTTGATTCCAGTCCCCCTGGTGGCTCGTTCGTAAAGGCCGTATCGAGGATGCTAAAAAGTCCTTGCTCCGCCTCACTAGTTTAGACCGCGAGACCGACTTCGACGCCGACGAAACAATCGCTATGATGGTGCACACAACCGCACTCGAAGAGAAAATTACGACGGGAGCATCCTACCTCGACTGCTTCCGAGGCACGGACCTGCGCCGCACGGAAATCGTGTGCATGGCCTGGGCGATCCAAAACCTGAGTGGCAACGCCTTCTCCGGCTACTCAACGTACTTTTTGCAACAGGCTGGCTTATCCCCATCCAAGTCTTACGACTTCGCGCTAGGCCAGTACGGTATCAACATGGGTGGCGTACTAGGCGCCTGGTTCCTCATGAGCATGGGCCTTGGACGTCGGACACTCTACTTGGGCGGCTTGTGCGGTCTCTGTACTATGCTTATGATCATGGGGTTTTTGGGTCTTGTTCCGGAGTCGCACCGGGACCAAGGCGCGCTCGCGACTGGAGCCATGATGATCGTCTGGGCTTTGTTCTACCAACTCACCGTGGGAACGGTGTGCTACTCCCTCGTCGCTGAGCTCTCCACTCGCCGTCTGCAGATCAAGACCGTGGTGCTCGGGCGGAATCTGTACAACGTCGTCGGCATCATCTGCTCTGTCCTCTCCCCTTACATGCTCAACCCTGGAGCCTGGAACTGGAGCAATTACACGGGCTTCTTTTGGGGCGGCATCTGCTTCTGTTGTATTATTTACACCTACTTCAGACTTCCTGAGCCCCAGGGCAGGAGTTTCGCGGAGCTGGATCTGCTGTTTGAGAAGGGGATTAGCGCGAGGAAGTTTGCGAGTACGGTCATCGATGTGTTCGAGGAGAAGGGAGTCGAGGATACCGAGGCGTTCCATCGGTACGAGGATGTGGAGGCGAAACATTGGGAGGAGGAGGGCAGGGGGGCTTCGGTGGCGAAAGTTTGAGGGGAAACCGTCAGATGGGGTCTATTCTCGGGCTGTGATTTGGGAGGTATGGCCGGTGAAGATTGAGAAGCGAATAGCGCATCGTTGTGGACCGGGAATTGGCCAAGTAATTCGTAATTGCTATCAACTAAGTCGAGATACACGAAATTTTAAATTTGTTTAATTAAATTGCTCCCTCCACGGCTATGTTACTACAGCTTCGGCCGATCTTTTACGGGGAAGTTGGTATGCGGTAGCATGTACTTCGTATTTCAGCTGTGTCGACAAGGGTATGGGAGCCCGCCTTGGTAAATACAGGAGTGTCAATGTGATCCCTATACCAGAATTGCCTGCAATATCCCGCAACAAATCCACCTGCGCATTCGACAACGCTGCCCTACCATGTCCCCTCCCTCCCTCTCCCTGTTTCTCTGTTTCTCTGTTTCTTTGTTTCTCTCTCCCCTCTCCACAACCATGCGGTTACTCAAGTTCAAAATCCTTCGATCACACCAGAAAAAATGCGGGGCTTCGTATTACGAGACGGTAACACACCTACACCCCTAAGAAGCGAACGGGCGAGAGGAGCGTAGAACGGTGCAACTGAGGCGTCTGTATTAGTGTTCTACGCCAACCTTCCGGTTTGGGGCACTCGGGGGTTACACGACAGTTCAGCTGGAGGCTGGCGCCCATCCACCACTGTACCCCGCATTTTTTTGATAGATTTTCTTCGCATTCAAGATCGCATTCGCGATGTAAGGGTAGTGCTGTATATGGGCGTGTAACTGTAAAAATTTGAAAATGTGTCGGCGGCACAGGTATATAACGACGCTTCGATCGTCCTCTCGATCTATCTCTGAGGACCCAAATCACCACGAACCCGCAAAGTTCATCCTCTCTAGCGTCTTTAGCTGCAAAAGTCCGTCTTATAAACTCCCCTCCGCGATCTACCACCATGCATCTCCCTCTCCTCACCCTCCTCTTCGCCCCCCTCGCAACGTGCACGCTCGTCTACCCCAACACGGCGCCCAACTGCGGCAACCGAGCCGGCGCCGCAGGCAGCTTCGGAGACTGCGGCGACACGGGGCTCCGCAATTATAACATTCAATCTGCGCAAGTCATCTACTACCAGAAGACTGTGCGGTTCTTCAGGAATGCGGATTGTACGGGGACTAGGATCTCGATTGCGAGTAGCGAGTGTGTGAACTTTCCGTTTAGGCCGCTCTGTGCGAGGATTTTGTGTTAGGGGGGTTGAATGGGGGAGATGGAGACTCGTGGATCAAGAAATAAGAGATCTAAGTGGGAAGATGAAAAATCCGAGATAAGAGGCTGGGGATGGGGGCAGAAATGCGATGGACAAGCATTCTAGAGAAAGCAATTAGCATGTGAGAGTACTGAGAATTAAAGGTGTTTGTATAGGAGTGACGACGAAACGTACCTTTTGGGCGAACATGCATGAACGTCTCTCCGTGAATCCATTCTACCCTCTCCATCCGTTTCCAGCAAAACTATGGAATACGAAATCAACATATAGACCCCTCGTGATAGACCTGTCGTGCCGATTCCTTAAACTACAGAAGGAAGATCTTCCATCGCATCCTCAAAACTCCCAGTTTCCGCATCGCTGCACCGGTCGTCAAACTCAACAAGTGCCACTTGGTCCCCCAGTGTATCTTCTAGGTCCTCAATTTGTCCTTCCATCTCATCGACGGGCCTCCACTTTTTCTCAAGGAGATATTCAAAAGCGGCGAGCTCTTCCTCTGGCGAGCAGCGTTCCACCCAATACACTTCCCCTCGAATTTTTTTATACCAGTACCAAACTTCTTCAATGTTGCACTCAACCGGTGAGATATCGGAGTTGGCTATGATCTTTATCATCCTAACATTACCAAAGGCTCCAGCTACCTTTAGAACATTGTTTAGGTGATGAGATTTAGTGACCCATGACGATTTTGTTTCCCGCCTACAGAGAAGTTGCAACACCTCTGAAACATTCGAGGAAATAGCCCTTGCTATTATAGATATATCATGCGGGTCGATGGCGTTTACGTCTGCATCGCACTGTAAAAGTGCGTCGATCACTCCGATGCTCTCCGTGAGTGTAGCTTCCATCAAAGGAGTGTTACCATTCTTGTTACGGGCTTCGATATCAGCGCCTTGACCCTGTAAAGCCAAAATACAACCTCTTATCGCGAGAGGCGATGCATATGAGTACGAAATTCCATGAAGAGGGGTATTGCCATACTCATCTTCAACACTATGATCGACATTTGCATCAAGAAGCGCCTTGATGCAGCCTAAGGAGGCAGATGAAGCAGCATAATGCATCACGCTCTTGTTCTGCATATCTCGAAGGTTGATGCTGGCGTTATGAGAGAGAAGAATTTGAAGGTTGGCATAATCGCCGCGAGAAGCTGCCCACATCAAGGGGGTCATGCCTAACCCGTCACGCTCATCAATCCTCGCAGGATCGAGCTCTAGTTGAGTTCGTAGGTCAGCGCCTGACAGATCCACTATAATGCGATGCAAGGGGTTTAAGCATAAATCGTGGGAATCTTCTAAGTCAATCATATTGCGTAGGCTCTTAGCCACGTCGTTTGTTGAGTTACTTCTCAATATTGTGTGCCATGCGTAGTCGCTAGGAGATCTTGAAAGGAAAGAGGAGTTAGCAGGCCCGTTTGAATAATATAGGTTTAAGAGGCCACTTACCTTCCACATCTGTTTTTGAAATGCCAATCAGCTCCAGCAATGACCAACAGTTCGCAAATTTCAATCGAATAGAAAAGGGCAAACTAAAACTCTGTTAGCTACTACCATAGCTGAATTCAAGTATCTATTACACACGTGAAGTACTGTGGTCCCATCAGAGCGCATGTCGTATGGAGTCATAGATCTTTTCTTTAAGAGCCCTCGAATCTTTTCTATAGAATTTCGTCGGATGTAATACCAACAAACGTTAACACTGTCAATCTCATTCGGCATCTTAAATACCCAAGACGAGTTGCGACCGTCCAAATTATTCCACGTAGAGAAAACAAGGGCAGATCGGATCATCCAGGTCGGGAAGTAATAGGTGAAGTACGAAGACGAGGAAGGCCGAGACCGTACACACTTGAGAGAATTGCATGGACGGACCTCCGGAGAAGGATTATATGAGGAAGAGTAGAACAGAGTTCCAACAATAGCGGACAGCCACTGTGGGGTACGAAATTGACTCCGGATATGACACTGACAGTTGCAGGTTCCGGCACAACCTCTTTGAGGCATGGATGTTGTGATACAAAGTTGAGATGTCAAATAGACGTCGTCTCGCTTTTGGGATATTTTCGCTTTATCAGTTTTCGTTGGCGAAGTGAATGTCTCGGCACTAGTATCAACATCCAAATCATTGCCGCCTGATTCACTGATATTTATAGCCTGCATGGTCGTGATCTGAGTAATGATTTGCTCTAGAGTCGCAGAGGTTTTAACCACGTGATCTCTTTGAACAATCGACACATCATGGATGGCTGATAGTAGAACAGGTGTGTGATGCCTGGGATGAGGTCAGAACATAGTCTAACAATCATTAGGAATCGACCGAAGAGACTTACAGATTGGCAGAAAGTAGCACCAGACGTAGATTACGGTGGCTTTCATCGATTGACTGTTTAATCTCAAATAGTTGGCGCCGCTTCTTCTCTGTCAGACCAAGGCGAGCCATGCCCTTGCCATTTCTCAACATTTTCTCGTAAGAGAAATGGACGAGGCGATCGAGAGACTTCTGTGCCTTGCTGATAGTCTCAGGAAGAACTTGATAGCCTCTTTGTGTTTCCGGGATCTTGCTGTTTCGAAGTGCTTCTTCGCAGTCACGAACCACAATCAAAGTGGATTGCAAGTCGGTGACCTTAAAGACGGATTAGATCACATAGAAGATCATTGAGATATTGATCTTCTCACCATGTTCATTACTGTGAGAATTTCTGCGTGCGGGTTCGATCGCGCCCTGATGTCCTCCATTCGTTTCAGTACGGCACCTGCGGCCGAAATCACGGTAATGATACTAGCAGAGATAGAAAGAGGGTCCATTTTTTGAATGTGTAGTTGATCTGATCAGTCCGATGAGGGTGACTTGTAATGGAAGTCGAGGAAGGCTGAAGAAGGGACGGTGAGCGGTGATGGCGGGGCGGGGCTGAGTGGAAGGTCGTAAATGTGAGTAAAAGATCTGATTCGTTGGGGGCGTGACAAACGAGATGGGAAGAAGCGAGGCTGACAGCCAGGCATATACGCAGGCAGACGAGAAGGCTGATATGCAGAGGATGGGGAAAATGTGCGAGTCAAATAAAGAAGATCCCCTGAGATCTTTTACCCAAGGACAAGTTGTGACATGGCCTTTTAGTTTGCAGTCCAATTGGTTTTCAGTTCATCCTTCATGGACCCGGCTGTCAAGATTCTGGTTCCTTGGGCACCTACAGCCTCACCTTGGTCGCATTGAGGTAGATGGCATATTTCGTGAAACAGGAATCGCTCCAACAATTAATAAACGGCTATCCAAAGGATCTGGTATCTGAACCCCGCTGGGTTGTTATAGGCGCGCTTGTCTGGCGTAGGGAGAATAGTGGCCCGTAAAGGAACTTGTGCTTCCTGTAGAACTTGGAATATTCTACCCGTCTCCACCAACACATGAAAAATACATTTGGCCAGTACAGCAGTAGTTTGCAGAGCCAAATTGCTCCTTTCATTTACTCCTAGGAAATCCGTGTAAGGGTTTCCCACTTATTATCAGCTTCATCATAGAGCTCCATTGGCTATGCGGGTCCCTAGCTAGAATTGGCCGACACAGAAAGCGTACCTGAACTCAAGCACTACCGTCCGAGAATGGGAGCTAAACACTAAATACAACGCGTCAGAGACTCGAGATGAAACGTCAACCTCCCAGATACCATTCTCCCATCGCCCATCGCCCATTACCATCAGGTATTCATGCTATGTGTTCTTCTTTGTTCTTTCCATTCGGTGTCCTCTCAAACCTCTTCATCAGGTTGTTCCACCCCTCGAATCCAGTTGACCTCTCAATCACCCTTGCCTTTGCATCTCTGTACCAAACCCGCCAGATGAACACCACTAGAATCGTCAGAGGAACAGCAATAGCCCATATGAGCCAGAAATCTCGAGATAAAACCATGTGATATGGCTCTTCGTCCTTGAGTTTTATAAGTTGCGTCCCGAAGATAGCGGCGACAGTTCCAAGAGGCATGAAGATGAGTGTCATGACTGCTATCGTCTTCATGCTCTGACTGTCTCTTTGCGCCACCAAATGGAAAGAGAGCTGGAGAATGTTCGTCATCCGCTTGTCTAAGCTTTCTAGCCTCCTTTGTGTGGATTGGAACATGGTCTTCCGATACTCGAGAGATCGTCGAGTTGCTCCTGGTTGAGCCGTGGGATGTTCGCCGAAAACGCGTGTATGATGAGCATACAGGCCCTCGAGAGTCGCAAGAGCTGACTCGCAGTTCTCTCGCAAGTAAATCGTATGCTTCGCGAGATTGTGTAGACCCGTAAAGTTGATTTCCTTCCCTATTATGCCGAGCTTCGAAACATTTCCGAGCGTTCTCTAATACTCAAGTTAGGAATTAATCTCACGATTCGTTGCTCCAATGCCTCCACTCACAGTTTCGATCTCGCCAAATATATCTCCAATCACCCACCCAACATTGTCCATCAGCATGTACATTTCCTCTAGTACGATATCTAGGAGTATGTACGGATCGCTTTTCAAGTCGTTAGAACTCATGATCTCTTTTAGTCTCTTCAGATGACTATAGAGAGACGCGGGCGCCCCAAAGCACAACAGAGTGACTTGTTTCCCTCCAGATGCCAAAGTTATTGAACTTTCACTGTTGTTGGTAGAGGGGTGGCTTTGAGTCGGTACATTATTACTCTGATCCTCGATTTTAAGCACAAATCCAGACTTGGTCCAGGTAAAATTTGCTTGATCTTGGAATGTATTTGCTGGGTCGACGATTCGGCGCGGTCCACTGTCCTTAGACACCTCAACGTCTTTGCATAAGAAATGGAACCAAACGTATTCGGTCCCGTTGCTGTCTACCCGTATCCCGAATGATTGAGACACATGATTCAAACCCTCAGCGATGAACGCGCTCGGAACATCGTATCTCGTAAATAATTCGGCCAATGTGAACACCCGTTCCGGAATAGGCGTGTCCCGTGGAGCGAAACTATATCAATAAGCTTATTTCGGATATGGAAGATGGGGTCACCTACAGGATCCGAACTTGCGGTATAGGTAAAGCTGCCAGCCCGGCGATGTTTATAACCTCACCCGGTACTGTTCCATTTGGCTCACTTTGATCCCAATCAATGACACACACAGATTTCTTTTCTGAATATTCGGAGAAAAGCCGGTGTGATCCCTTCGCTATTCTCGTCGCTTCTATCGCTGCTGCTCTGTTGCGAAACTCTCTCAAGGGTTGCGGGTCATCAGCAAGGCGCCACATCGGGCTGGCCGCCGGTGCCTAGGTGAGGGCTTATGTTGAAGGAGTGAAAACTTGCAAGATCAGACTGCAGCGCAATGGAACCTCTAGCAGATGCAGTAGAACTGAATAGAGCTAAGATTATGCGGTTGCCTTCTACTTATCGTTGCTTATGCCACGTGCAAGCGTGCCAGCTTCGGGTTGATGCCTTGCAGGGTTCCAGCACCCAGGCATTATGTAAGAAAACCCTCTGAGCTAAAATTGTCCTCAATCTTGGCTAGTAAAGGAATGCATCAAGCGAATTCAAAAATAAATTCCGGACTTCGATTCGATACGTTTCCATTATCTAAGGCTCTTCCCGAACATTTTTCAGCTTTCATCGGAGAGGAAGCCACCATGCAGGATGCAGGGGCTTACAATTTGATTCAGCTCCTTGTACAACCTCGTAGGACCTTGGCAATACACAAAGCGTTCCAGCCTTATAGGTGGCGCAAGGCTGAGAATTCCAAGACTCCAATCCGTCGATCTTCTCCCGTGCCATGCATGTGCTCAAATCTACATCACGGACTCTGTACCAGCAGTTTCAGCCAATTGGCTTCATGCTGACGACCGTCCACCATGCCAAGTCACTCGTACTCCATTTGCGGCACATCAAATCCCTCTCCGGATAGCAGGTGATACACATTTAGGGACCATCACGAATGCTGTCTATTCACGTGTGCCTTTCGGTGTCCGACGTTCCTGTTTGGTGAGCAGTGACATTACTCCAATGTGTGGCTCTATCGCAAGACTTCGGTCAAATAGAGCTCCAATCGAGCACCTGTGCACGAGGTAGAGGAATAGTTCTATTTCTTTGATGTCCTTCCAAAATTCCAGTGATGCATACTCGTTTAAAAGGGGTAAAGTCCAAGGAGCGATAGAAAGTGGAACCCCTTCAACGCCACAAAACATGGGGCGGCAACTACCACCGCCCGGAATTTTGCGCCCCCGAACGAGTGGGTCGATACGCGCGAGTTAATATTTGCTGCAATACGGGACATGCCTTCTTTTAACGACCCATGGCTTGTGCTGCAAGGTCATTTTTCAGGTGATTCCAGGCCTCGACCTGTCGGCCACCACCTTTACACTAAATTTAGCGCCGACATGAAATGCTTCAACGAAGATTGGTCCTTCGTACGCCCCGGCTTGCTTTTTTGCAAAGATCTGGTCCGACGATGAGACATTGTGGCACATCATTTGGATCTCACATTCGCCGAAGTGGAACCACTCTCCCTTGAAGTATCCTTGAAAACTATGTCCAGAACCGTACGAGCTGATCAAGGTAGCCAATCAAGTTTTGTGCCAAGTTCAGTCGCAATATGTAGACGCACCCCTTGTTTCTTCTCCAAGGGCATGGGGCCAAAGTTGAGGGTGAGGGCATATGCCTCAGTTCTCGGCTCAACTTGATGTTCCCAGTGCGGAGAGCATATAAGAGCAGCCCGGTCTTGAGCCTGAAAAACGTAAGTGCTCGTTACGTCAACTTCTCTTCGCACAGTTCTCTCTAAGTTGTGAATGGTATAGTGGCTGTCCTATATTTTGATTATCAGTCATTGATCTTCACACTAGGCATCGCAGACTCACAGGCACGGCGGTGATCACGACCCTAGCACCTCAGATCTGCCTTTTGCTGCCATTAATTCGTATTACCCGACACAGACATCGCAGATTCGCCCTCACGGTGGCAATCACGATCCCAGCGCCTTCAGTCTACCTTTTGGTTCCGTCAATCCACCTAGCCAGAATCTATCTGTAAGTGGAGGATGTCCCTCGAGATAGCTATTAAAATGTATCTAACTCTTCATGATAGGGTCAGTCTGTCGGGCCCCTCAACCCAAGCTTCTCATCTTCCACTCCTTTCGCAAATACCCAGCCTCAGCCCATCCCCAATTTAGTCTACCCACCCCAAACGCACAACCCGAACCAAGTAAGTGCATAAACACCATGACGAGGACATCGCAATATCTGCTTACGCAATTTGGTAGGGTTATCCGTCAGTCAACGGGCATACTCATCCGATAAGCTACCACCCCCCAGCCAACCAACCCCCTGGCATCATCACGCAGATTCGTAAGTGTTTCTGTTAGGGCTATTGCAAACTATCGGTACAATGAAAGGCCCCGAAATAAACTCCTACGAGTTGAGCCCGACGGCTAGTACTCGACATCTGGCCCCTCGATATGAGGTTAGTCCTCAGTATGAGGAGAGTACAGCACCTGTTCCTACGAATCCTAATGGGCAAACATATGTCACACCTCCAGTATGTTTCCTATCTAGACGCCTTATGTAGTACTGACCGCTTCGAAGCGAACGGGACCTCCGCGACTGAGGGGCTATCTTCACATGTTTGACCCTTATACGGTCTTCAAGGCACAGTTTCCAAACTTCTATCGTACGCAATCCCTCTCCATCTGCCCTCTCTAATCACCCCTTGACACTCTCACAGGCAAGCCTGGACTCGGTTACGAGAAGATAGCCCAATATCGCCATATCGATTGGTTTGAACGCGAATGGGTGGGCGACTATGATGACCGATACATCTCCTCGTTTGATGGCAAAGTCAGCAAGCTTGTCGTCCAGGCCGTGGATGACATTTACGACAATACCACGAATAGTACATGGAGACGAACGTTCATTCGGAACGTGTCACCGCTATACCTTCGCATCGCAGACTGGTGGGTCTTTCACCTATTTTGTACCTGTTATGAAAGCACCCACTCTTCTGAACCGTGTACTAACTTGTAATCCCCCCTGCAGGCCTCTGAATCATGTTGATTATGCTCGAAATGGGAAACCAACCAGTGAAGGTATTGCTAAATCCTAAATCAATCAATAGAGATCTTGATTAACGTCTCTAGACTGGCCTTTGATCTGTGGTAAATGGTTTATCGCTTGTGTCGCCATCACCTTTGTGGTAAGATCAAACTCCTCTTCTCCAAACAACTTCCATTCACACTTCTCATAGATCGGGACCCCGTATGGTGCTGAGATCCAGCCTCGAAACGGAGGGAATTACGATCCGTTCCCATACAAGTACATCGGATACCCGAAGGTTGCTCGAAACCTACTCGAGATGGATTCACAGCGTGGTTATAGCCTCAGTGAAACCAACCCCATTGCGGAACGACTCCTCAGACCACGCTATCTCTGCTTTCTTCAAGATGGCAAGCCAGCGAAGCGCATGTTTGTGGATGAATGGATCACGCAGTATAAGTCTGAGCGCAACCTATCGTACGTGTTCGTTGCTTATACTGCGGAACAATTCACTGAAATGGACTACCGCGTCTTGGATGAAATGGCTGAGGCAGCTGCCCGGAACGCTGGTGTCTCGGCTTACTGGATCGGCCACTCTTGTATGGACGATGAGCATTTGGAGGAAGATGTAAGTATACATTTACTATCATTAGTATCATCATCTACCCGCAAATCCCCCATCCCCCTCCCCTCCCCCGCGCAAAAAAGCCCTTGTGGGCGTGACGAATTAGGATGATTCAGTTGTCGCACTGCTCTTTATTTCTTTATTATTTTGTTTTTCTATATTATAAGCTCAGCTAGAAGAGCCTGAAGAATGTCCCGCTCAATGTTACTAACTTCTAACAGGTCCACCGTATTTGCGATGTTATCCGGGGAGCGCAATCTCTGGCTATTGTCGTCGGCCGCCCTCCAAACGACACAGAAGATATCAGCACCACTGATATGATGCTTGAGCAGTGGGGCAAACGCGTCTGGACATTCCCAGAAGTTCTGCTTGCTCCCGAGGGCATGGAAATCAAAGTGTACACGCGCGGCTCCGATCTTATGAGCCCAATTTCGTTGGCGAAAAAGCATTTCGCCGCCAAAGTATGGAAGCAAGATGCGCATGTTGCTCGTCAGGTACGCTTCAATGAACGCTCCTCCCACTCTTGTGCTAACCTAGAATAGCTGGTGGATCACTACGAAGGAAACCTCATCTTGAGTCAGCTCGAGCTTGTCACTCTCGCACTGGAATGCTTGCACAAGCGCGAGACAACCGAGAAGTTCCCAGGCGACCACAGCTATGCACTGATGGGCCTTCTTCGCCTTCGGCCAAAGATTGATCGCACTGATTCGGCATTTCAGGCCTTTGCTCGGTATGTTATAACCCTCCATGTCACGGATCCTTGAATTTCTCGTTGACTTTCATTATCAGCCTCTCTCTGGCAAACGGCAGCGACCAACTTCTCGAACGTCTCATTTGCGTTCTCCCCAAGGACCCTTACCAACCCTGGCATTCTCTCGAGGATGCTTACCACGCCAAACTTTGGGACATCCTCCCACAAGAAATGAGCATCTCTGGAATTGGCACCGATGACACGGTTATTTTAGATGGATGCTACGCCTCCAACGTCCGCTGGAAGTCCTTCACTCCCATCGCACACGATCGTATCTTCAGCTGGAAACGCTGGCTCGCATTACGGCTGCTCCACCTTAGTGGCCCTGTGTTCTGGATCTCCATCATCCTCATGGTCGTCTTCCCTCCAGCCGGCATCCCGCTATTCATCTATGCTCTGATCTTTGTAGGGCTTAGTCCCTGGTTACTCCGTGTCATGTATCTTGGTAAATTCTGGGGAACCCAGGGCTTTTTGATGGGATTCGAAGGGTAAGATAGAAACCCACAGGTGAATTAATCGCACTAACAAAAACAGATACATGGACATCGATACTATTGAGCGACAGATTTTCGGCGCTAGGCTAGGTAAGGACATACCTCTACGGAGGCACTTCGTTAGAAAATTCGTCCATTAACATGTTTTTAGGACGGATGAAGTGGCACCCATACTCGAGTCCGCTATCGCGACATCACAGGAACGTGCACGGAGATTGCGTGCCGCTTGACCCGTGTACGGACCCAGAGACGAGAGCGTTGGTAGAGAGAGCCAAGCATGCGAGGCCCGGCGAACAGAGAGTATTTACACTTGTTGATACTGGTACGTCTCTACATCCCAACCGTTTCCCCCTCTCCCATTCAAAATAAGATGGTCAACTCACACGCACATTCTAGGAACAATGACAGCGACACTCTTCGAGGCCGCCCGCCCACCCGTCTGCTTCTTACTCGCGGGCTCCGAAGGCGGAATGAAGCGCGCAATTGGTTGCTCCTATGACTGGACAACTGCGACCTTGTACCGAGAGACGGTGCTCAGAATGGAGACGCCGATTCAAGACCGGATGTTCCGCATAGGCAGAGTCAAGATCGGATTCAACAGAGGCATGTACCCTGTCAAGGGTTTGCATGAAGTCGGCGAGGCCAAGGGCGTGCTTGTTAGCTGAGTAGTTCTGGACCAGAAAAGAGAAAATGAAGGAATGCGAGGCTCTGGGTTTCCTTGGCGTTGGTATTGGCGATGGATATGGGTCGATGATATAATGTTTTTTGGTATTACGAGTTGGACGTCCTATATTTTCTGGATCACATGTCTCCTCTGTATTTATTTTTTCGGTTCGGAATCGAACCACTCTCAAATAATCTTTGTTTCTTATATACTAAAGCCTTTGTATATGCACGCTGGAACTCTCCGTGCAGAGCAACAATCGTTAGTAATGCGAAGGAAAGAGCTAGAAGAGTACTACCCCACAAAGACTTACCTCGAAGTCGATATGGTAAGCTAGTGCTCTCGTGAGGGAAGTGAAGGGGCTTTGGCTATTTCACGTCCGTGTATATATCAAGTGGAATGAGTGATGAGTGTTCGATGATGAAGAAGTACACGATGTAGACTGAGGGATAAATACGATGTGTGTATGTGTAAGTCAAACACTCCCGGAGTACTTGAAGAACAGTTCGCAGTTGGGAATCAACAGGAGTTTCAAGCAGCCGAGTTTCAGAGGCCCGCCAACGGCCCTCTATATCACCCAAAAACTTGATGAGTGTATAAAGACCACATGGCTCAAAATATAGATCGATACACTCTATCTAACATCCAGAGCCTATGATATTTGTCCCATGTACTTTCTCACTGTGTCTTCGGTACATCCGTCCCCCAAGGATACGCCTCCGGCATCACCTTCCAGCTCCCAATGTCATCGAAATTCCTCGTCGTGCTCTTCCCCTGCAGAACCTTCTGCACAAATGGCAGCACGTTTGCATATCCGTTCATGTCGCAATGGCCTCCAGCCGGGAGTGCCATGCCCAGTTGGTCGCCCACGCCCAGCCAGTTGTACACGACCTTTGCGGCGGGGAATGTGACTTGCGCAGTGCCTTTCGAGTCCGTGTACGGGTCTGAGGCGCCTTGTTCGAGGATCACGGCGCGTGGGGCGATGGCGGCTACGATGGTGTGTGCGTCGTAGGGGAGCTGGGTTGATTTTCCGACGAATTGGGAGATGCCCGAGGAGGTCCACCATCCGGCTCCTGATTTCTGCGATCTGTTAGCTTCGGGGTACATAATATGAAATTGCGAGGGAGAGCTCACCGAGTTCTCAAGAGTCTCTCCTTGTCCGCTTAGGCTGTACCTGTACGGGCCAGCGCCTTGGACACCAGAGCACATGGGCATGGTGACTGCGATGCGCTTGTCGAAAAGACCTGCGGCCAGAGCGGCTTTGCCAAGACGAGAGCACCCTGTTACACCAGACTTCTTTGCGTCGATTTCGGGGACCTTGAGCTCGATGCCGTCGAGCACTCTGTGGAAACCCCATGCCCATGCTGTAAGAACACCTGTATGACACAGATTAGCAGAAGGTAGAGGGGGCATGAGGAAAAGGTGCAATACCAATATCCTTTCCGTTATACAACGTCCAGAAGCTTCCAGTTTTGCTGTTGCTGTCTGCAGCCACGCTTCCATAATCAAAGGTCACGACAGCGATGCCTGCATTGGTGTAGGCCTTGTTATCAATTCCTCCAATTGCGATGATCACTGGGAACGGCCCGGTTCCTGTGGGTAGATTCAGCGTCGCCGAGATCTTGCTTGATTTCCCTCCAGCCGCAATGGTGATATCCAGCTTTGTCCCACTCCGAGTCGCAGTGACAGTCTCCAGCGAGTGGTCAGGGTAGTACCCGTACTGGTACTCTTGGAGCACTTTCATGATCTCAGGCTGTCGGCACTGGTACCACTCGTCCTTGCTCTTCACTCGGGTCTTGCCGTCAAGGTAGAGGAAGGGATCCGGCATCGTCTTCACAGCAGCAAAATCCGCGGCTTTGGGCATTGGGCTGGGTGTCTGGGGACATGTGACGTTTGACTGGCGTGGAAGAAGATCCAGTATCTGTGCGTACATGCTGCCAGTCAGCGGCACACCGTAGATGGTGGCCGGGAGGCCGAGGAGAGCAATGAGGTCGGCGCGCATGACGAAGGTCTTTGGAACTTAACGGAGTAGCCTCGAAGGAAAGCGTGGAAGAAGTCACTATATAGCAAGTGTGCAATCCCATTCTCCAGCATGCCACGCAACCCAGGAATAGCTATAGTATGTGTGGCGATTCATCAGTGTCACCTGGATTGGACAATCTGCAGTATATGAGATTTCCTGTTTGCTGCTCATATATGCACTTCCGGTTCGGTAAGAGGCGAGCCGCTGGCATGGTGAGGATAGGGCGAGCCAAGACAGGTATTGACCCAGTGCCGTTTGTCCGCTGTGATAATGCAGTAGTAGTCGGTTCAAACAACAAAGCAATGTGAGATCCGTCGTGAATGGTACATTTGAGCCGAGTATGCCACCACCTACCTGCCGACCATTGAGTTTTCTGCTCTTGTAGTAAATGCGTAACAAGGAAACGTGGAACTCTCCAGCTTCGAAGAAGAAGCATTGTTTACCCCATGGGGAGACATCCTTGCTTGGATTCTACATTGCCGGCTGATGTCGGTGCCGTGTGGGGAGCTTCATCTACTCGGCTAATTTCAAGCCAGTCTGTACTTGGCGGTATGTAACCCATGTACTAGTCCTCGACGGATGGATTTGATGAGGCTGATTGAGTGGGCAAGCCTAAAGTGGGATAAATCAAGATAGCTGCACCAGACAGTGCTGATCATGTGACACTGCATTGAGATGAGATGAGAGCGAACATGAAGACTGAGCAGACGGTAGAAAAGGAAAAGCTACGAGCAAGGAGAAGCTCAGTCAGCCGAGGAACGTCTTTGCATTGATGAGATTGCACCTTCAGTGCCGGTCTCGAGGGGGCGATTGAACTATGAATGACGACCAGGACCAATTAGAATACATGAATACATGTGACGAACCTGGCCGGCCGTGCAAACTCGCTGTCCAAAGATGGGTGCCAAAGACGAGTACGAGGACAAACGGCGCGTTCTGGAGCGTTCGGGGCAGGTTGTTGACTTGATAGCAACGAGGGAGCGGTACACGAGAAGGTTCAGCGTTACGCGCATCGCACATGGTTGATGCAGTCGAGAACACCCGGGGGTCAATCTCAGCGCTGTAACGATATAAGTTGTGGTCATCGAGGAGGGCTGAGCGGAATAAGACCGTCGCGATTTCCCCGAGGTCGTGCCGAACACGAGGCAGGTCGATGATGTCCCCGCGAAGCCGATCGAATTCTGGGGCTCCGCACGCTGACCTGACACGATGCTTCCAACACCCAGCATTGTGAACAATGCTCCCGCTTATCCTCTGTTTTCTCTACGTGGCCCTCGTCAGCGCGAAATGCTACGAGCCGTCCCAGGCCCATCCGCTCCCCGAACTCGACCCCAATGACGCGGTCCTCACGGATGCCTTCGCCGCGGTCAGCGCGGCATTGACTCTCGCAGTCGATGGCCCCGAATTCGCCGCCACGTCCTTCTCCGTCGAAGTCACGTCGTCGAAAGAGTCGCTGTGGTCCTACCATCACACGGCGCGCGAACGCAACGCCTCGCGCCCCGACATCCCAACCGTCAATTCCGATGCCCTCTATCGTATCGCCAGCATCTCCAAGATATTCACAGTCCTGGGGGTGTTATATCAGCATGCAGCGGGAAATATGAGCCTAGACGACCCCATTGACAAGTACATTGCGGAGTTGAAGGGAGAACAGGAGGGAAGCATCCCTTGGAAGGATATCACGCTGCGGAGTCTGGCCAGCCAGCTAAGTGGCATTCCACGTGACTGTGTGCTTCCCAAGCCCAGGATCCATGGGTGCTTCACCTTTGCAGGTATGGTCACTGAATTCCATTCCAGTCGCCCAGGCAGATATCATCAACAGTGATAAGCTCTCACCCTACGCTCCCGAGCAGTTCGGCTTCCCACCCGTTTCGAGGGACGGCTTGATAGAGTGCGACGAGTATGCACCCAACTATAAGCCAAGCTGTGGGGAAGCTGGTATGCCCAGATCGCATACTTGTCCAAGCATAGCTAACAGGACACTATAGATCTCATCAAGGTAGTCACGTCTGCGGCTCCAGTCTTCGCTCCAAATCAAAAGTCCACCTATTCCAACATAGCGTTTGAGCTTCTGGGGGTCGCTATTGAGAAAGTCACCAACCAGACATACGAATCGTACATCAACGATGCTATCTTCAAACCTTTGAACATGACAAAGAGCACCTTGTCCACGCCGCCCGACAGCGCTGGAGTTATACCGCTCGAGCCACATTACTGGGGTATCGATGCGGGTATACAAAACCCTACTGGGGGCATCTACAGCTCAGCCGCTGATCTTAGTAAATTGTTAAGGTATATCCTAACACACTACAACAGCATTACACATGCAGCCAACTGGGTGCATCCTGTCTCCCCCTCCAACGGGCTGCATTCATTCTACGGAATGCCGTGGGAGATCTTTCATACAGACCGCATTCTGGAAAAATCACAGCGGACTGTCAAATTCATAACCAAGAGTGGTGGGCTCCCAGGTAGGTTAAACTTCAACTAGTTGTGCAAGTTGTATGTTGATGATCCTTGAAGGCTATACATCGATTATCATAACAGTTCCCGAATATGATCTTGGCTTCACCATCCTTCTGGCTGGCAACTTTGATCTCTTCGAGAAAATCCGAGAGGCGGTCACAGTAACAGTCGTTCGTGCCGCCGAACAAGTCGTTATTAAGCAACTACAGAAGCGGTACGCCGGAACTTATGCCTCACCGAACCCGGAACTAAACTCTTCAATGACTCTTGTGGCGGACCACAGGGGATTGGTGGTGACCGAATTCATCTCAAATGCTACCGATGTAATGGCCACAGATCTTCTCTTGGCTTTCGGGCGCAAAAGTGAAGACTTCTATGTTCAGTTAGTGCCAACTCTACTATACCGCAACGAGACAGCGCAAAGCGGAGAATTGTGGCGAATTGTTGTCGCTGCGGAGCGAACTGAAGAAGAACGAGACATCTGGGATGACTTCTGCATGACAGAGGTCGGTGCTGTGAGATATGCTGGTTTGCCCGCCAATGAGATCGCCTTTTGGGACGGAAAAGGAAAAGAATTTAAGAAACTTGAGATTGTCGGATTTAGAGCGACGCTATCTCGAATAAAAAACAACGATGCCCGACCAGCACTCAAGCAGGAGATTTTCGAGTTGTAGTCTAAAAACGGTAGGTCCTGGGTTCTTTCGAGTCTTATCCTGTCAAGGTTGGAAACCCAATGATTCGCATATATATACTCACTCTTGTACCCTGGAATCCACATTATGAATGTGCCCCGCGTTCGTTTCTTCATAGTAAAGGCACCAATCATACACTTCACCATTCTTCCGGGAATAGTTGTGGGCGAGTTTATCTGGAGCAATTTATCAGTGAATGAACGTCGGAGAATTCCTAATAACTCATCGGTTAATTCCCGCATTTGCAGCACTCCCATGCACAGGTGCCTTCAGCCAAACCATACATCTCAGGTACCAACATTGCAGTCCATCTCAAATTCTAGATTAGATGCGGATTCAGCGCCATGCCGATATTGCACAGGCTGGACTCGATAGGGATGGTTGTGGACGGCTGGTCTTAAGTGCGGATCAATCGTCATTCCACTCTTTTTTCTCCCTCGTTTGCGTGTCGGTCGTGCGGTACATATATTTCCTCGCAGCTCAAAATACTGCGTTAAAGCATCTTCTATATCTTACCTCCTACGACGTGCAGTGTTGCGTTTTGAAATTTTGCATAACCTTCTTTGGCAGATGCGATAGGGTCACGTACAGCTAAATTGATCATCTAGGCATCGTCATAAATTGTGTCGGTGGGACAACAACAATTGGAGATATACGCTATCCTGTTGTCAAAATGGTCGCTATCAGTCAATTGATCAAAATATGTACCACCCTAGGACTGGCCAAATTCGCAGCTGGTGACAGATATCCAAACTGTGGCAATGGCCCATTGACTGAGAATAAGGTGTGTCAAATGGGACTGGACCCGGCGGACCGCGCAGCTGCAATGGTTGCGGCAATGACTATTGATGAGAAATTGGTGAACTTGGTAGAGTGAGTACACATCAACCAATTTCACAGACCATACTGACGCTTCGTAGTCACAGCCTTGGAGCGGAAAGGTTAGGACTCCCAGCTTACGATTGGTGGAGTGAAGCCCTCCACGGCGTAGCATTCTCCCCCGGCGTCCACTTCGCTGACTCCGGTAACTTCTCCTCTGCAACTTCGTTTCCCAACCCCATCACCTTATCCGCCGCCTTTGACGACCAACTTGTCGAAAGCGTCGGCGTCGTCATTGGCTCTGAAGGTCGCGCTTTCGCCAATGCAGGACGTGCTGGCCTCAACTTCTGGACCCCGAACATCAATCCGTTCAAAGACCCGCGTTGGGGACGCGGCCTTGAGACTCCTGGTGAGGACCCGCGCCGGATAACAGGCTACATCAAGCATCTACTACGAGGCATGGAATGGGCGAGCCAGGATCCA
Organism: Melanomma pulvis-pyrius CBS 109.77; assembly: GCA_010093585.1. Taxonomy (NCBI): domain Eukaryota; kingdom Fungi; phylum Ascomycota; class Dothideomycetes; order Pleosporales; family Melanommataceae; genus Melanomma; species Melanomma pulvis-pyrius. The sequence goes on along the minus strand of MU001806.1, from coordinate 81,619 downwards.
GCTGATATTGAACGCCGCCAGGTTATAGCTACTTGTAAACACTTCGCCGCCTATGATTTGGAGCGCTGGAATGGTGTTACGAGGTACATGTTTGATGCCATCGTATCTATGCAAGATCTGGTGGAGTACTATCTCCCGCCCTTCAAACAGTGCGCCAGAGACTCGAATGTTGGGTCGATTATGTGCAGCTACAACTCAATCAACGGCACTCCAGCATGTGCGAATGAGTATCTCATGCAGACCGTCCTGAGAGAGCATTGGAATTGGACGAGACACAACAACTACATCGTTAGCGACTGTAACGCCGTCCATAATATCTTTAAAGATCACGCTTGGGTTGGGTCCGAAGCGAAAGCTGCTGGGAAGGCGTTCAACGCTGGAATGGATTTGATTTGTGAGGCGGGCGACAAGAAGGCGGATGTTATTGGTGCTTACAATCAATCACTGCTCAGTGAAGCGGTCATTGATAGGGCGCTAAAGCGGCAGTACGAGGCGTTAGTCAGGTCAGATTATTGGGCACAATGGAGGGACGACGTTGTTGGCTTTCGAACATATGATTGGTCCTATGTCAACATCCCATTTGCCGATGCACTCGCTCGCAGCTCAGCTTCAGATGGTATTGTCATGCTGAAAAATGACGGAACACTTCCGGTACAATTCAGCAAGAACCAAACAGTTGCCGTAATTGGCTTCTGGGCCAACGACACCACAACAAGAATGCTAGGGAATTACAATGGCAGACCACCTTTCTATCGAACGCCTCTGTATGCTGCACAGCAACTCGGCCTCAAAGTCAACTACGCTTCCGGCCCAATCAGTAAGACTGGGAACTACAGCGCTGCCGTGGACGCTGCAAAGGTCTCAGACATCATCTTTTACTTTGGCGGCATCGATACTTCCATCGAAAGCGAGGATCTCGACCGTACAAGCATCACTTGGCCAGACGCCCAACTCGCCCTTCTCCGCGATCTCAGCGCTCTTAACAAAACGATTGTAGTTGTCCAACTCGGAACCCAAATCGACAATACCCCGCTCCTGCAAAACAAGCATATACGCAGTATCCTCTGGACAGGGTATCCAGGCATGTACGGCGGTCCCGCAGTCTTCGACATTATAACCGGCGCCAAAGCGCCAGCTGGCCGCCTGCCGATAACGCAGTACCCGGGCTCTTACGTGGAAAAAGTGCCGATGACGGATATGTCGCTCCGGCCGGGCAGTAAAAGCCCCGGGCGCACGTATAAGTGGTTTGATGGAGCTGTTCAGGAGTTCGGGTTCGGACTGCATTACACGAACTTCAGTGTCGAGTTCGGGGCCCCGTACGGCAGCGAACAGGGACAAGATGCGAAGATGAAGCGCAATCCGTCTGTTTTCCAAATCGACGAAATACTGCAGGATTGCAAGGAATCGCATCGGGACCTCTGTCCCTTTCCTAGCCTCTCCATCGCTGTCTCAAACACCGGTAGCACGACATCGGACTTCATAACGCTCGTCTTTGTCGCCACTAAGCAAGGACCCGCCCCGCATCCCAGGAAGGAACTCGCGGCGTACAAACGACTTCGGGATATCAAGCCGGGGGAGCAGAGGGAGGTGGAATTAGAATTGAAGGTTGGGGATTTCGCGAGGGTAGATGATAAGGGGAACACCGTGTTGTACGATGGGGCGTATTGCTTGGGGATCGATGTGCCGGAGCGGACGAGGGTTTGTTTTGAGATTCTGGGGGGCGATAGGGTCTTGGATTTGTGGCCGCAGCCGGGAGGTGGGAATGGGACTAGAAATGGGATTATGGCGGTGTAGGTAGAGTTGTGGAAGTGGCTAGGGAGAGTAAGAGCGCAAACTCGGGTTAGAATGAAACAGAATAGCACACTGCTTGACTGTTTATCATCATATAATTGACAAGGGTGGGAGTCGTGATGGAGTGGCTAAAACGTCCTGGTTACTTAGATGACTGCGCTCAATATAAACCCCCTCTATACTCTAGTATAACTACGACTTCTCGGTATACTAGCGTTCTATATTTGCGATCAGTAACCACTACTCGAATTTAAAGACAAAATGGCCTCAATAGTATTTACGTGTGCTAACAGAATCTCCTTACTTTCCGAGAAGTATAGGCTAATTAGACCCCATACACGAATCTGGTAGGAAGGGAACAGAAGTAAGATGGCCATGCAGAGTTTTGTTGTATCATATCATATTAGCTAGAAGTGACTATAGGGATTCATGCTTCAAATCAACACTCAAATCCCTCTTCAGATAGGATGCGACTGTACTGCGATAGAACGTTAATGCTACGAACGCAGCTTCTCCTCCCAATCCTTGCATAGCGCTTCCGCCTCCTGAGCCACGGTATAGTACAATTGCTCATACTCGGGATTCATCATCAGCATCCGGATATCCTCATCATGCCTATGGTCATATTTGTTAGCATTGGCCAAATCATATCTGGTAACTAGTCAAGAGACATACCTCATCCATCCCCAATTCTCAGCCATGACCTCGACCAGGGCCTCAACCAACTCGTTGTCTTTGCCGTCCTCGACCGGGAATTTGGCCGCCCAGATGATCTCCACTGCCGTCAGGAACGAGGTCTCGGGGAACAGGCTGGTGTTCTTCCAGGGCTCGACGCCCTCGCGGAAGGCTTGCACTATGGGCGACTTCATACGTTCCACCATGTACTTGACAGCCGTGTCGAACATGTATGCGTGGAAGACTGGATTGCTATCATAGTCGTCGCTGCGCGTCCCAAGGTGGGAGAAGTAGGTGCACAGCTCGAGCTTGATGGGAGTGGGGAGGAGATCGAGTTGGCAGCGGTAGTAATTTGGATCGAAAGACCCGATGGACTGGAAGGCTCGGTCGTTGTGCTTCTGATATATATGTCAGCTGATAACATTCGCGGGATTCTGGATGGGGCTGGTATTTCAGGCAACTCACTGGAAAGAGCTCATGATTTGTGATGAGCTTACACGCCCGCACCGCCTTGTCCCCGTCTATAAAACAGGTGTCCTCCAATTCTGGGAAGTGTTCTAGGACAGCGGGATCTTCGCTCCAGAGCTCCAGCGTCATGCCGTTTTCCTCGCCAGCGGGATTGTCGCAGTTGTTCTCCCACACCGGAGTGTGGAATCTGGCGGTTTTCACTGGCCCATGGTATGTTCCGCGCTTGAAGAAGTGGAATAGAGCTCTGACATACTTCTGTCTCGTTTGATGAAGTATGAGCCTGTTCTCCGTTTCTGCCTATATGACGAGAATCGTTAGTCTGGAGAAGGGGTTCGCAGTAATATGGCACTATTTACCCTTCCCATACTGCACACGAGGGCAAAGTATGGCGATTGATGCATCAGAACTTTCTTGTTTAGTCTGTATACATCGTCTCCGCAGATCAGAGTAAGATCCTTGGTGTTGGCCACAACGGAGAGTTGGGCGGTGGCTTCGGTGAGCGAGTCCATGACGTGTTGGGTCGTGGTTGAGTGGTTATTATGGTTGAGTGGAGATTGAGGGTGGTGGTGTATAGGGCAGCTTTTATAATTATCGCGTTATTTTATCGTAGGTAGGCGCATGGCGGCGAAAGGAAAAGTGAAATACTAAGCCCGCGTCTCATAAGTGAATGCTCTCCAACCACAGATTGAGGTCTTATAGCCCGTAGCCACCTAAAAAAGACGGGATTCAGTAGCGTGCCTAAATCTAGCTGGAACAAAAAGGGCAATATTTCGCCTTTCACTGTCGCGTTGTGTCTGCCAGTATGCTTTTTCAAGTATCGTAGCTATTGTAATGCTCCCTCTCAAGCAATAATTAACAATATTGCTATTTCTACCTCCAAGAAAAAATCTACTAGTGCCTAGATGTTCCCGTGATATCTTTGCGTCTGACTTGTATAGAGAGAGGACATTTTGTACTGAAGGTCGACGTTCGTGGTTCGATGTTAAGGAGGGTTGTATCCTAATTCGCACGTATAAATTGAGAGCAGTCTTGGGCATCATAGAAGAGTGTACCGAATATAGTCTATCCCCGAAGAATTAACCGAGTCTTTGAGGTAAAGATTTCTAGAGAGTGATAATAAACGCTCTCTTTAGCGGTGTTCCGTAAGATAAATCTTTTATAATTCCATATCCAGTAAAATCCCCTCCCCGAATCAGCTTTGTAGCGCTATCACGCGCATGGAGGCGGGAGAATACATGCCCTTCGAGGACCCTCCAAATCCACCTATAGAGCTCTGGCACGGGCTGTATACTGTGGTATCCGGCATAAGTATTGTAATAGTAAGAGCGGTGGCTGGTGCGATAAAATCCTCTAACCACTTGTTTGAAATAACGCAGAGAGAGGTTGTGCATTAAATCAGCACCGTAAAGCTGGTTGATTCATGTAAGGCTTCAGCAAGGTTTTGCATATCTCCTCCTCATCCCTGTGGGCTCTGACCAGGTACAATACTTATGCCGGATAACGACGGTAGGATAGAGAGACCTTGTAGGCGTAACGCTATTAATCTTGGCTGCAATGGGGTTGTCGTAGTAGTGGGGCGGAAACCTTAAAGAGTATGCGGAGCGAGGCTCTGTGAAGCTCGGACCCCCTTAGAGTATCCATTATTAATTCCCAAGACTGGTTGGGAAGTGGATACTATCACAACGATGAAATATTTCCGCCTCTATTTGGGTTTGGAGTAATATAGAACAATGTCGCCTAATGGTACTGTTCTCGATAGTTTCTTAAAAGCCACTTCCGAATTAGTCGTACGTCTTCTACAGCAGCTTGGTCTACTCCGTAGGAGCTCCTCGATAAATAACACGAGCCTCTCACCGACGTTTCTAATCGTTTCGGTTAGCAAACTGCATTGGGTAGGGCTGTGCACCAGCTAAAGGACCGTAGCACGGTGCCAAGGAATCCTACCGAATCCTACCAGGTACGTGCCGAATCTGCTTAAGAACGCCGCAACACCACCAATCTTCACGGGCATCTCAAGGAAAACAAATCTCTCACACAGCTGCCTTCCACATCTGCTCAGACAATTAGGAGGCAGATCTCTTCCCCGCAAAGTAATCACACGTCCTGATTAGCCCCAAGAAACAATACCCCCCGACGAACTTGTTCTGTTGGACGTGGAAATAACTCCCGCAACTCTCTTTTTGCTTCTCCGTTCTACTGTTTCTGGAGCCATCGGTCGACCACCACGATGGCTTTTTTGTTTAGCTGGTTGAAGAGCAAGCCAATTCCGCCGGCACGCGTTACGACAGACACCGTGATCCCGCTCCATAGTCTGGACGACACCAACGTCAACCGGTCCGTAGCGTTAGATCTATCGTTGAAGTATGAAGATGTTTTGGATGTAGGCAAGCTCGCCGGAGCTCTCGAGAGGCTATTGGAAAGACCAGGCTGGAGGAAATTGGGCGCGCGTCTGAGGATGAACAGCGATGGCAAGCTAGAGTACCATATACCTGCGGAGTACACCAAAGAACGTCCGGCGATAAACCTCTCCCATATCTCACACGATATGTCGATTTCTGAACATCCACAAGGATGCAAGCTACCGCAAGCAACTGGCTCCATCCAGGTGACCTCCGACGTCAGCCCTTATCGCTCTCTCCTGGTCTCGGGAGATAGTCCTACGACTTTAGATGATTGGCTGTATACCGACCGGGCTCAGTTGACCCTTCATATTGTCTCATTCACGGATGCAACTCTGGTCACCCTGACATGGCTCCACACGCTACTTGACATAATGGGCAAGAAGACGTTACTGAGGGCATGGACTGCGATGCTCGAAGGGCGAGAGGACGACGTTCCGGAGTTCTACGGCTATGATTCTGATCCCCTTGCCACCTTAGGAGCACCGATTGATGAGACCTATAACAAGGGTACACCAGAAGAGGAGGAATACGTGTACAAGCACAAAGCACTTGCAGGCTGGGCAATGTTCCGTTGGGTCTTGGGTTATATGTGGGAGCTCCTTGTGTACCGCCAAGAAGAGATGCACACAGTAATACTGCCCGACGCATATCTTAAGAAGCTCAGATCTGGAGCTCTCGACGACCTGTCCTCTGTCCATCCGGCTACTATCGTTATGGACACTTCAAATCCCACAAACCCGGTACCTTTTCTGACGGACGGCGATATCCTTTGTGCATGGTGGACGCGGCTTATCATATCCTCTCAACCGTGGGTTTCTTCGGCAAGCCCTAACAAGGCCATCCAAATAATGAACGTCTTGGGAATGCGCCCGCTCCTCACAGAAACTTCGTCTAAGCTCCTTCCCAAGGGCATAGCCTTCATTGGCAACTGCACCACACATATCCTCTCTTTCTTCACTCTACATGACTTCCTATCGCTTCCCCTAGGCCTTGTGGCAGCACGCATCCGCTCTGATCTCGTCGCTCAATCCACCCGCGCACAAGTCGAAGCAAACATGCGACTAGCAAAGGCGGCGATGGCGAAAACGGGACATCCTCCGCTTTACGGGGAAGGGGACATGATGTTCTCCGTATTCACGAATTGGACAAAGAGCGAAATGTTTGACACGGACTTCAAGGGCGCGGTGGCAACAGAAGGGAAGGGAGAGCATGTTGTCGGTAAGCCGACTGGTATCTTTGGGGATGCGACGACGAAGGGTTTTAGTGTGAGAAATTCTGGAAGCTGTGTGGGAATGGATGGAAACGGGAATTGGTGGCTGGCAGCGAGACTGAGGACGGAGACTTGGAGGAACGTGGAAAGAGCTCTTGAGGAGATGAAATAGGGAAAGTATTATGTATTGGGGGAAAGGCATTTGTTCAACGCCACAAAAGAACCTTCTCAATTCTTTGAATTGACCTGAAGAGAAAGAAGGGAATGATGCACCTTATCGACGATGAAAATATAGAGCTCTTAAAGCATGTACTGGCAGCAAATATGCGCAAATTGGCATAAACTTGATGTATGGGAAAGTTAGTAATCGTAATTATACACTTTGTACTAGAGTTACTTCAACGCTTATACCGGTGAGGTGTTAATCTGGAACATTCAATGATGATCTGAGCCTTTGTCGGCTTGTTTGCTTTCACTGCCAGAATGATGGCGTGAGTTTTGGGGGCGAGGAAGTGGCAAACTGAATGTCAATCTTCTAAGGTGTTCGTCGTCTTCACTGGTTATCTCGCTTGGTCGGGCCAAATCTAGGGAGTACAGATTTCAAAATAGTCCGATTGGGTGGACGGAACAGGGTTGGGAATAGGGGCTTCACAGGGCGAGAGTGAAACAAGGGTAAGCTCACGCCTCAGTACACGCCGCAATTCCAACAAAATGTTCTGCAAAGAAGTCAAATTCGGCCTTCCAAGCTATTAGTTCTCACGTAATGATAATCTTCGTCTGGAGGCTTCCCGAATGAGACACCGTGAAATCTCGGTAGCGTCCTTGGTTAAACTCCTAACCATGCTTCCTGCAGGGCCGAAACATGGAGCTCAACAACCACTCACTAGCTCTTCGATGCTAATTTTATGAATCTCGCCACATTATGGAATTCGATGGATTTACAAAGCTTGCTCCCGACATCATGCTGTATACCCCACCAAACGCAGTAATTGGACAGTTCATCATCCTTGGTACATGGCTAGTAGTCGCTAACAAGTGCATCACCAAATATATCGAGCTCTACAGAAACAAATTCCTAACTTACGTATTCTGTTGTTCAAGTTAAGAGTTAGCAGCATAATCAGCTCCTACCTAAAACAGCAAAAAGCTATTAAGCCCGCTATAGTCCCCATTATTAGCCTCGTAGAGCAATACAAAGACTTAAAGATTAAACTAAGAATTCTCCTTTGCATTTTCTTAAACAGTGGAATCAATCAAAATCTATCGATTAATCTAAACAGTAAGCTCAAAGCACTAACGCCTCTCATTAGACTCATCTGTAATAGTGTCCCAATCGGGGCAGGATACTGGAAGAGATACAACCCCTTCATCTATTCGTTCTCATAACGTTTCCCCACCAATAGGCTATTGATCCTCCTCTTTCTCTCCGGCGCCATAGGAAGGTACAATAAGCCGGAAGACTTTTGGTGGAATGCCATCTTAGACAAGTATCTCATCAACAGCAACATAATTTTCTATGTAGCGTCCAAAGCTGATAAGTAGACAGATATGCATACCATTGTTGCGTATCTAGAAATCGCGAGAGGTCAAGGCTGGCTCGTAAAGCAGATCATCTGGGAGGACATTGCAACCACTTGAAGAAATACCCCCAGATATATCACGACCTCGTCACGCTCATGTGTCATGTAGAAGGAACAGCGGATTTGAGTACCGTGTTTCCAATACACATGAAATTGTAGGCCTACTCTATGTCACTCAGCCATTTCTATTTCGATCCGTAATGTACTTGTGAGTGAGGCTGGTCAATCGTGAATGAAACATACGTCTCTCTGTTTGATTAATGTGTACTTGCAGTAGCCACCCTCGCTTCTCCTAGCTTTCATGCTGATCGCTGATGCATGGTGTTTGGCAGCACAGACGCTACGTGTAATTCTGAATTTGGACGAGAAAACCTCTCGTGTTGGAGCCACAGAAGACTCATCCTGACTCAACTGAGTATAAGCTTACCGCATCCTCATAAGTGCTGTGCATGGTAGCTGGGCCGTGGCAAACCCGGTCGTAAGAGACATTTGCGGGTTTACGCCTTACCAAACATCTCTCGTGCTATCATAGCAACCTCTGCTTGTAGAATACGTATCGCTTCCATCCTCTCAAGGATTGGACCAAGAAATTGCGGTGGATGAATCTTTGTTAGGTGAGAAGTCAAGTAACGCGTGGTGATGCTGGATCCGATAGATATTAAACCCCCCAACATTCTCGATTGGCCCACGGCTGCGATCGTTATGACTGAGTTGAGTTAGTCAGAATATAATAACATCCTTGGACTCTCTTACCAAATTTTTGTCTCCTCTGCGAAAGGAAGCATGTAAATTAGTACTGACATGATAGATTCAAGACCGAAGCCAACCAAAATATGAGAGACATACTGAAGTGGGTCTACTCTGTACTTGGTCGAACTGTACAGACATTTTATCTTCTGTTTGAATTAATACGATACAGATTTCAGTCATCATAGAGTTGGTAGAAAAGTATCGCAGACCGCAATTTAGTTTTTGACAAAGGTCAGAGACCTTGAGAGAGATTGTAATTGAAGATAGTAGAATCGTCACAGACTGCTTTTATGCTAATTTCGAGTCTCGCGCGTGGAAAGCGTTTCTCGCGCGAGACATTCATCCTTGGCGAGAGGGAGATTTGGTATGCCTGCGCAGTGCATACTCAATACGGCCGTCGCACGAGTGCCTACCGCAAAATCTGAAATACAAGAACTATGCTAGGCTCAATCAGGAAGACTGGTCCTCCAATCAGTGAGTTAGGATTATAAGGCTCTCAGCCTTAAAATGGGCTTTTCTGCTCATGTTTTGTCTCGCTGTGCGTGGCGAAGGCAGATCCTCATGATAGAAGAGGCCGACGTCACCACAATATTAGAGCGGTCACCGCGATACTGTATACAAGAGGGGCGCCCCTATCAACACCACCTTCCTCATTTTCAAATACCGAGCTGACATGGTGCAACCGTTCATGATCCCCTTGCACGTTGAATTCCCGAGCCACCGCAAAGTGGCGCAGTCACTCCTGCACACTTTTGGCCCCCAGAGGCCCTAAAGTGCCAAGATATGAGTGGCCAATAACATTTATGCTGTGGTTTTACGAGAAGTCTGGGCGGCGGCTCGTGAACCCCAGCTGAATCCTGCGTTCGAACAATTCGAAACCTCACAACAATGTCGGCCATGTCTTCGACACTCCACAACACGTTCAGGTCAACTGCAACGACTCTCTTAGAACTTGACCTAGGGTTACAGTGAAGTGTTGCACATGACCTGTTAATCACACTGGGCTACCTCAGCGGCTAAAGCTCAGCCTCGGCACTCCGGATCATGAAGATCACGTCCAGCTTCCCCGCGGCACTCATATTCCCCATTTCTTTGATCGTCTCTCAAGCTGCTTCGGCGAAAATCCCTGTCAATGTCGACGATTTAGATCCACTGAAGGAATGCAAACGCCGAGAAGTCAAATGTAAAGCTCAAGCCGGCCGCTGATTCAACGGTCTGTCGCTAACTTGTTGTTAGTGTCTGAGAACAATAATAAAGTGTACATGTATGGTGAGTATTCTCTAGTATCTGAGCAATAATGTAGATACCACTAACTTCATCTCCATTTTATAGGCGGCCAATCGTGGGTTAAGAACGGCACTAAGACGCCGTTTCAAATCACAAGTCAGTCTCCAGGAATTTGTATAAGTACGAGCGTCAGTTGACCTTTGCCTCCAAGATCATTATCTACGAATTGCAGATTTCACAACCGCACGGGACCTGAGCGATTCTTCAATACTGACTGCCCACAATATCCCCGGCGACATAACAATCTATCAGACCGGTGCATTCTGGGCCGATTCTAAGAGAGTGTACGTCGTCGGCGGCTCCGTGAACGATGAGCCGTGGCTCTCCCAATCTGGCGACTTCCTCCCCTCAAACTTCTCCTCCTTCAAAGGCGACACAATTTTCTCCTACGATATCGACTCCGACAAATGGAAGTTCGAGTCTGCCGTGCAACCGAACACCGGCGCCGGCGTAACAGACTCCTTTTGCTGTGGGAGTTTCGCGTACAATGAGGGAAACGGGAAAGCATACTACTTTTCGGGGAATAATCAACCTGGGGCGAGGAGTCTGGATCCGGACTCCGGGCCGGTATATGTAGGGAGGACGAATGAGGAATCGAAGGGGAATGGGAATCTGTTGACTTTTGATCCCACAACATTTAAATGGTATGGAAGTTTTAGTTCCAGGCATGAATCCTGTGAGAGGAAAACGCTGACTGGATATCGGAATAGGACCAATGTTACGACGGATACACAGTTAACAACCACGGGCACTGAGAATGGACAGATGGTCTACCTACCTGGAACGGTGAGTCGCTCAACCCTCTTCTACAATTTTCAACTTGGCCATGTACTCACTGTACACAGACGACTAGCTCAGGCGGAATTGCCATTCAGCTCGGCGGGATACGGAGAGATGAGAGTGATCCCGATGCGAATAAGGAACAGATGGAGAGCATGAGGAAAGTGCTAGTGTATGATTCTGGCACAGACTCATGGTACGGCCAGGCAACCACAGCGGAAGGAGACTTCCCGCCTGGTCGCTGGTATTTCTGCGCCGTAGCTGCCAGTGCGCCCGATAACAGCAGTCACAATGTCTTCATGTACGCTGGGGAAGCGCAAGATACGGAAGGGAAGGAGGCGTACTCGGACCTGTGGATTCTCTCGGTGCCATCATTCCGCTGGATACGTGTGGACGTTGACTCTCCGGCACGGAAGAGTCATGGGTGTACGGCGGTGGCGGAGAAATATATGCTAACTTATGGTGGTGTGCCGTCGGGGTGGGGAGAAGAAGGGGACAAAGATGACTGTGATCAAACGAATTATGGGTTGCGACTCTTCGACATGTCGACTCTGGCTTGGACCTCGAAGTACGATGGACCCTCCTCTGGAAAAAATGGGGTCAAAGTGCCAAAGCTTGTTTACGACGCAATTGGAGGAAATGAGCAGGGCGACGCTACGCAGACAGCGCCGACTGCGGGTTTCGAAACCGCTGCTCTGTCTTCGCTTTTCCACAGAGCGAGTCCGACAACTTCTACAACATCTACCCCTTCCTCATCAACTGGAAGCGCCAACCCAGCTACCAAGAAGAATTCCACCAACATTGGGGCAATCGTTGGAGGCGTCCTTGGCGGACTAATAGTAATACTCCTGACCATCCTAGCCATTCTCTGGCTTCTGAAGCGGAAGAAGAAGAACGCCGCTGCGGCGTCGGCGCCATACGAAGTTCATGGCCAAGATATATATCCGAGAGAGATTGATGGTAATGGGCAGGAACGCAAACGAAACGTTTACGAAATGTATGGAGATGTGGAGAGGCCTCCACAGGAGCTACCTGCAGGGCATGAGTCGCCGTTGCCACAGCACGCCCTACTAGCTGACCACGTTCGAAGATAGCAGAGCTATTGAAACTCCTCGATAGAATATTGAAATGTTGCGACAGGCGCAGAACTAAGCATGGAGGACTAGGAAACGGTGCCTAGCGTGCATGGTGGAGTGCTATCACGGCATAGGATGCGTCGATAGTGTCACCCTACGGATTGAGGTCAACGTCTAAAAGGTGCAACCGGCCCGATGTCTTGGATTAGAGATAATTGCCTAGTCTCCTACCCCGGTTATGACTCCTAGGGGTTACAGGGACAGCTCTTCAGCATCGCAAGGCACCACCAATATGTATTTGCGATGTGCTATCATCTTATAATTCTCTATAAATATTCTGGAATTACTCTCAACTTATAATTCTCTATAAATATTCTAGAATTACTATTCCACCGTTACCTGGGACATAACTCTGCCTATCTTGTTTCCAGTAAATGCTGCAACAACACATGCAGCGATTTTGATATTCCCCTAGAGTTTCTTCGTAGTTCCATCCATATTGACGACGCGAAACAAGCATCTGTCAATGTAATAGCATCTTGGCCCATAATAGTCACTTATTCTGTACTCACTAGTAATCAAATACGTCGCAAGACATCCACAGGGAGTCTGAATCCCTCTACAGAGAACTACCTTCCAGAGCGACTTCCGACGACGCAACTCCTAGGGCAGTATATATATTCCTCGGTCGCGTTCTTGTATATAGCGGATCTGCGAACGCTGCTGGCGCTTCCTTTCCGTCATGCAACACATACTTCGGTGCTATTATATGGCGTTTGCAGCCTCGTCCCCTCATCGCTTCTGTTACTTGGGTGACGTGAGTGTTGGATTTCGTCGGATTTTTAGTTGTTTTGCATAGCGCTGATACCTCGGGGGCGTGTACTCAGAATCGATGCAAATAACCTAGGGCAATATGCAGCAATCAGCTTGAAGGGTACATACGCCATAGCAATGATACTATTCATGGTCTGAACGGTCGTATGCGCTACTGCGAAGCTCAAATCGTCGGATGGGCTAACCATGTGGATCTGTGGGGCTCTTCTCGGGAGCCTTGAGGGATGGAAGTCCGTTCTATTTTCAAGCCGTGAAAGGGATTCCCTCAAGCAAGTCCGGTGTCTGGCTGCTTCCACACGATGTCAGCAACGCTGTCTCATCCTTTGTCAGTGCCATCATAATCACAGTAACCTATGTATACGTGCCTTTAATGTAGCTGAGCGCCGCAATCATCATGGCTCGATCGGCACCGCTCTACACACTAGATGTCAAGTAGTACCGCGCATACCATCGGATATCAACTTCTGACAAACCTGGACTTTGGCTTCTGTAAACAGGTCCCGTACTCCGCTCCACATGCAGTACAGCCCGAAGACAACGTTCATACAGGAAAGCCGATATGCCTTCTCGCTCAAGGCCTTGGAGGTGTGGTTGCGGCTAGCATTGCGCAGACCATTTTCACGAACTCCTTGTATAGTGGTATGAAGGGTGAACCTTGGTTGGACGCCCGGACTTTGGTCGGTTCGGAGTAATAATTGTTCAGTCCAGTGTCTCCTGACGTGTTGCGTGAGGTGTGGAATACATACGTAGGTGCTGTGAGGAAAACCTCTCTGCTTCCGATTGTTGCAACCGAGCTGGGGTTTCTGAGTATCTTGGATATGGAGTGGAAGAGGATTTACAAAACAGAAGTTGGAGGGGAGTCAAGACCGAGGGGCGAGAGCCATGTCGGCAATGAGTAAGTTGAAGGCGGGCGTGTGAAAGAGCGAAGTGTTTGAATTGTTCAAAGTAACTCTGAAGCACATCTACAAAGCTGTCAGCACTTTGTTGCATGCTAGCAGTGATTGAATTGGCTATCGTACTGTCTGGCTTCTGTCTGGCTTTTTGCGTTGGCTTTCAGAAGTGACAACGGTCCGCCTCCACCACGGCGACGATTACGCATCGCTCTTATTATTGTTCCCTGTTCCTGTCAGTTACGCTTGTGTCCCATAGATCCAGGCCCCGTTCTCCTGTCCTTCCATTTTCCTTACTCGTACACGCGAACGTTGCCGCCCAAGTCCTAGTGAGAGTCGCCGCACTCGAGCGCAACGTATCGTGTTCTCTTGAAACGCACATATCGCCGTCAGGAGTGGTGAACTGTCGATGCGAGGCTTCCCCAAGTCTGCTGAAAGGTTGGGATCTGAACGCGGCAGATCGAGCGCCGGACCACTCAATCCCACAAACCTAGAAGCGTGCCCATAATGCTCAAGGTGCTTGGGATTAGGGCAGTTAGGGATGAAAGATGGGAGAGGTCGTCAGAATCTCTATCAATAGCTTGCCCGACGATTTCAAAGATGTGGGATTTAGAATGGCGACAGAGAAGACCTTCGGCAATGTAGTGAGTGGAATGGATGGATTGTAATTTACTTAAGCTAGTGATCATGAAGGCACCGTCAGTGGTCGGCAAGGTGTTCATGATATGGGTGAGCCCTTACCACACCCCATTTGTGACTGATAGAGTGAATGAGACAACTCACTCTGTCAAGTTGCTCAACTCCCATCGAATAGTCTCGGTTTGCTGGCCAATAACTTCTTGACTTTCCTACCACTCCTATTTCGTCACGGGGACGACTGGTCGTTCCCCCTTAAGGAACAACAGACACGCCTGCCACTTGGCTCAAGATAGCGTCTGCGGAGTCTCCGTAACGCAGCCGGGAGGTGCCCACATACCCATTTCTTTCACCCCCTTTCCGTAATTACATATTCCCTTGTAGGGTCTGCAATGCACACACCCCACCCCATTCTACCCAACCGTCGCTTCTCCTATTGTAGCGAGATGCATAACATGAAATTATCAAAGCCCTAAATGAGAAAATGTGCCTTCGCCACCCATGAATCATTTAGATAGCGATATTGGACCGCGGGACCTGAAACACACGGCTAACTGCAACTAAAAGCCCAAAAAGAGAAAGAAACATGTGCATGTAGAAAGATGCGAGAGGGAAAAGTGAATAGAGTATATGACACACCTTTCACCCTTTGCGTTCTTACTGATACGCTAGAATGTAATACATATGTAGCACTCCAGACCCACGTAAAAGCCAGACAGCAGACCTATCTCCCCATCATGACCAGTCAAAACCCAGATCCACATCTCCCCATCAGTTTCTTCATCCACACCCGGAAGACCGACTCCGAGCCCGCGTCGCAGCCATGCAGCCAGCCAGTGCCATGACTTTTTACCCCATCCCAAGCCCAGCCCATTCTCCCAAACCTCTCGTTCCAAACATTCATGTCGGACTTGCAATCAAAGAAAAACAAGCCTCACCATTTCCGTCACACGAATAGGAGCGAGCGCGTGAGTCAGGCCATCCTGGAACCACCAACCTCCAACCCTCCACGATAACAATGCAGTGTAGACTGAGTTTGGGGCCCGAATCCGAGTCCCGACGCTCGGGGCTTGGACGCCGAAGCATTTGCACGAGATGTCGACAAGCCCATGGCCCTGATTCGGACCAGTGCACGTTTTTAGACGCCTAGGACATTTTATTTTCGAGGATCGTCGGGTGCGCGTGGGCAATTTCCACAGGCTGGCTTGGAATCCGGGATAGAGGGCTCAACACCTCACCACGTGGTGTGGGAATGGGATGTACGAAGACTGCTTTGAAAGTCGACATCGGACAAAGTGCTCAAGACTGCACATATCCATAATGCAAAACGCTCTCCAAGATTGATTACTTGTTCGAGATCGATTAATACCTGCTCCATGTTTCTCTCGCTGCACAATCCATCTCGTCGCCCCAAAAAGCCCGTTGTCGCTAACCCACCGCTTCGCGCCTCAGCCCCACGCCAAAGATTTGGGGTCCAACACGCACCGCACATTGCCCAACCAAGCATCTCGAAATCGCCCCCTAAGCGCATATAACCTTCTTACCAAAAAGCTTAACCTTACATCTGCGCCCAACAAGCCTGGAATGCCAAGCTTTATGCTCTATTTCGGGGACTCTGCTGATCTTGGCGTTCACATCGCTTTTTCCACTCTAGGCATAGTTGAAATGGTTGAAACAAAATTTCAGGTAGAGGGGGCCGGTGACTGGTCGCTGGGATATGTGAATGCAGTGCTGGCGGAGTACAGTTATGCAACAGTGGAGATCATGGGTTCTGGGCTCCCGAAGCATTACCTCGCTGCTCACTGTGCACTTGCTTTAGGTGATTATTCACATGCAGAAACTTTTGCCAAAACGCACGTGTATCCAATGGAATGCCCTGTGGCTCACCGGTTGATAGACCAGCACATGCCCCAACGATGTAATTGTCAAGACGAAAGCCCGCCAGCCTCGAAGAAGCAAGTGCAACGCCCCCATCCAACAAACTTCCCGACGCTTGGGGATGGCGTCTGAGCGGTGACCTGGGCTGTGGTGCATGGGGAATCCAAACTGAGTAAATGTGAACTGCAACTGACCCTGACTGATACGTGGGCGTGCGCCTTTCCTGCCCCTGCCCAAATGCCCGATCTATATGGATAGTAAACACAGACGCCTGAGGATGGTGTATATATCTTAGTATCGAGTCCGCCGGTGACGAAAAGTATCACTGGCATCCATATCTCTCGTGAGACTTTTCCTCGATCGGTCTTCTTTCGGGGTTTCTTATTTCTCTTTAAGTCTGAGGTAGTGTCCTGGTCTCCTTCGTCCTATATCTTGCATTTGTCTCCGCTGTTGCTTGCATCCGGAACCAACACATCCTCATCCCCAGAGTCCAGCAATCCACCTCTTCAATCATGGGCCACGAAGAACACCACCACGAGGAGAAGCCCCTAACCTTCTTCGCTTCCCCACTCGTCGAGCCCGGTCATGAGCATGGCGGCCATGAGAAGCATGCCCCGGAAAGCCATACGTACGCGTCCGCACACAGCAGCGACATCGAGGAAGGAAAGCCAAAGGCAGCCGATCCCAACCATGTGCCCTTCCAGAACTCAGACTGCGAAGTGCACGATAGCCCGGCCTTCCACCGCCACGCCGAAGCCACTACCGCCGAGCTGTTCTACGATCTGTTTTTCGTTGCCAACTTGACCACCTTTACATCTAATCTGGAGATCAACGATAGGGACTCTCTGACCGCGTACATTGGATTCTTCGCCCTGCTTTGGTTGACCTGGTATCAAGTCTCTCTGTACGATGTGCGCTTCAGTGCGGACTCGGTGTTCGAGCGAATTGCAAAAGGCATCCACTTCGGCGTTATGGTTAGTTCTACAATAACGTGGTCATATGAGGCTCCTGACTCACTGTTGCACAGGTCGGTTTCGCCGTCATCGGCCCCCAATGGAAGCCCAGCCAGGAAGTCGACGACTACAAGATCTACAAGGCATTCGGACTGATCCTGATGGTTTCGCGTATTACTCTAGCACTCCAATACTCCCTCACCTTGTTCTACTCAAAGAAGTACAAGAAGACAGTCCTTCCGTTGTTGTTGGTCATCGGATCCACGCTCACTGCTGCGATTTTGTACGGCGCTCTAACGCCCGCGTTCCCCAAGACGAAACCAATGCTGGACGAGGACGGCCAGCCGATTCCTGACACTGCTATCGGCCAGAAGTCGAGTGTTTACATTGCGTGGTACGTCATCGCCATCATGGAGACGATTCTCACCGTCGGTGTCTCCATGGTCATGCGCGTGATTTCATTCAAGGTACGTACCGAGCTTCAACCCGAGCTTTTATATGCCTGCTAATTCCCCGCCTTTAGGGTACCCACATGGTGCAGCGTATGTCGCTCCTTACACTCATTATCTTGGGCGAGGGCATTATCGTCGTCTGCAAGTCCATCTCCAAGATCGTAAAGAACGAGTACCTGTGGACTGCGCCCGTTGTCGGCCAAGTCATCGCCTCAATCCTCATCATCTACTTCCTGTACATGTCGTACTTTGACCGCCTCCACGAAGAGCACTTTGGAAGCATCAAGCAGCAGCTGTGGTCCTTCCTACACTTTCCTCTGCACACCGTCTTCGTCCTCGTGCTTCAAGGAGTCTCTATTCTCGTCATTTGGCGCCAAGCCGTTGAGGCCATTGACGGCCTTCTGACAGACGTAAATTTTGTCCTAGACCAGAACTTCACCACCGCAGAGGAATACGTCGTTGCTTTGAATGAGACTGTATGGGGACACGTCTTCTACTACGTGCCCAAGGGCGTAGACGCCACTAAGGAGATCAAAGCAGTCGACGATGCGTTGTACTCCATTGTTGATGCGTTCAACTACATCGACGAAGAAGGAACCAACCAAACCGCCGTCGCCCAGATTACGGATGGCGCCAACGAACTTCTTTCCGCAACCTTCAAAACCCTCTTCGACAGCTTGAGCGTAAGCGTGCCGAAGCCGAAGAAAAAGGCAGGCGAACCGGCCAAGGCTGCCAATTTTCAGGACGTCGCCAATGGATACTACGCCGTTTTCCATCTCGTCGTGTACTACGTCTTCATTGCTGTAAGTCGCCTCCCCATGAATCCTCCCATTACGTTCCGATCGCTAATATGTCCTAGGGTGGCCTCGCCCTTCTGCTGAACGCAATCCTTGGTCTCTTGTCGCTTCCCTCCCACAAACGCAACTTGTCTGGCTACCTTCGTCTTGCTATCAACGCCGCTGCCGGTGTAAGCCTCTGCCTTGTCACATTGATTCAGTACAACGAGAACAATCTGGCTAGTTACATGGCCTCAGCATGGATGATACCGACAGTCTGCATTGTCATGTTCATTTGCGTCATTGTCAACCACGTCCGTCTGCCCAAGAGGAAGGTTCACTAAGTGCTCCACCAATTGAGCGAGAAATGGCAGCGCATGTAAGGACACAGTGTGAGGACGAGTGTGTCCCTCGCTGTATTGCCAAATACAAGTTAGCAATGATCCCTGCTTCGGAGGTGGAGAGAAGAGTAATGCCTGAGGGCATTACTGATGACAACTAGTGTACGGGCATGGTGTATCGAGTTTATGGAGTTCTTGTAGCGTTATAGATTGTAATTACTGTTCGGATCCTTCGTAGTAAAGTTTCCCTTGCTGTCATACCTCGCGTGTATGCAGTATCAACCACTCTCTCCTAGATCGTGTCAAATTGTTCTTAAAATTGTGATGAATTATGCCACGTGTAAGATATGGTACTTATCCGCGGCTAAGTTTCAATGATAAGGTAGTTGGCAGAAGAAGTCTGTGATTTGGTATCTTCGCAGTTGGGACTGACTCGGAGTTACACATCCCGTGACGTTTGTTGATCCATATTCAGCGGAGATAAGACTGGCATCCTTGATATAGGTGATTGATTTGAATATTCTTATTAATCGTGCCATTTTGATGTTCTTTACGCAGCCTCCATTTAGACCTCTTTTTCCCGTCTCCGGCTTATTGGCGAGCCTGTGTGTACTTGTACATCTCCTGTGAATTTTACTGCGTTGACTCTCGTAACACTAGGCATATCAAACGGACTAGCCTGATGGAGCGCAGAATTTGCAATGCAAAATCTTTGCTTGCTGCCAGGTGTGGCAAGTAGATCTGGAGGGTCTTCCGCCAGCGGCGGCTCAGTAAGAGGATCGACACAGAAAATGGCAAGGAGCTTTTCAACAACATCGCGAAGGCGGTCGGGTTGAGTGTGAAGAGGTTTGGTGGAGATGTGCTTTCTCTAATTATGGGGTTAGCTAAATTTCAGCGCCGGTATGGGCCGAATAACCACTCACTAAAGCTAGGACGGCGCCTTTGTATGTTTGGTGGTATATTAACTTGAACTCTTCATCCTTCGCAGTGTCTTCAGCTGCTTCTCCTACGCTCAATTGTTTGGATACGTCCACGCCTGGTGCAACCGAACCCTGCCGCGATTTGTTCTTCTTCCGCTGCTGTAAGCCGTACATTCGCATCGCAGCCATGACAACTCGTGTTATGGCTTCCTTATTCCTGGTCTCGGTGGTGGGCTCCTCAGATTGTAGTGAGACTGTAGCAACTTGGGAAAGACCCGAGCGTTTTGCATGACCGTCCGGTAAACCTTTTCTGCTCAAGGGGCGGATATCTGATGATACACTCGGAGATCTTGAGAGTTGTCGAGATGGGGGTCGTGGGAGTATACCGTTTGCAGAAGGAGGCCTTGTATCTGATAAGGGTGCGATCTTTGTATCGACCGATAGGGACTTGCGGTGCGCAATCGCAGGCTGTGAGTCACGACCTTTTCCAGCTGCGGCTGCAACACCCTCGCCACCCTGTCGTCGCGCCTTCCTTTGCAGCTGTGTAGCCTCGTCGAAGATGTCTCGTTTCCGTTTTGGGGATCTAGGCACTGTGGAATCGGAAGAGTGCAAAGAAGGAAGGAATTGAGCCCCACTCTGGGCGGGCGAGAGAGGTGGGAACTCGGGAAGATTTGCACGATATAGAAGATCGGAGGATAGCGGAAGAGCATGCACCCGAAGCTCAGGAAGGTCTCCAGGTTGAATGTGGGGAAGGTCCGGGGACGATGAGGGAGGTGTTGGGAGTACTCCCTTCGCTGGAGCAGCAACCGTCCCATAGAAGAGGAGCTCCGTTATTCTAGGGGAGTTTAACGTGGTATAACCCCCTTCCACTTGTACCAAGATACCAATTGGCGACTGGGCTCGAGCCCAAGTCCACCAGTCTTCCACAGCCGCATTTTCGGACGCGTCGGTCGCTGACGCAACTTTTCTCAGTAGGATTGATTGGAACCACTCCTCCGTCTCTTCACTGGTGGTCCAAACATCAAAACTCGGCCCGGTGGCAAGGTACAAAGGAATGCGTGCGGTGTCGACCGTGGATAGGAAGCGTAGGGCGGTTGCGGGAAGGGTGGGAGACGGCGCGACATTCGGCGATGCGAGACTGATCTCTGCGCTTGGTGAGCAGGGAGGATGCGATAATACGGACGGGTCATACCTTTGATTGTAGTATTGTTAGCGAGCAGAATGTCTCCGCTCCATATGTCGGCCATGGTTGTTGCTATGGAGGGACTTTGAGGGGTGTCGAGAACGTGGAAGCGCGATTTCGTCCGGCTAAACTTACCTAAATTCACGCGACAGCACGTGATCCATCATCTTAATTGTTGTGTTTCACACTTTCCGTTTTCTACAGCATCAAGAACTACTCAAGTACTGCAAAATGTGTGCTCCTCGTCTATGTGGATTCAGCTAAAACTCGCATTTTTTTTTAACAAACCCTTGCTGGAAGACACGCTACAGGCTAAACCACTACTACCTCCATCAACATGACCACTGTAAGACAAGAAAACAGTAGAAGTCTTTCATATCTTCGAGAGTTCCCAAGTAATGGCCCGCCATGTGGACGGATACGTCGCTGTTGTACGAAGTATTTTCATACTCCTCAACGTGTCTCTTACCAAAATTGATCCCAGGAATCGAGCGTGCGCATCTCGTCGATCCCAATCACGCCGTCGCCATTCATGTCATGTCTGTCCCTTCATCAGTATTTCTCATACTGCCCCAAACAATGCCACACATACCTATCGAAATGCGCCCTAGCACCCTCATTGTCCCTCCAACCCTGTCTCTGCAGGAATTGATCATACGAGAAGTGCCCGAGCCCATGCTCATCCACCTCTCTAAATATATCATCATCCGACATAATAATCCCTCTCTTGAATACGTGCGGCACGTTCCTACACGTTAAAGGCTCATTTACGGTATCTGTACCCTCCATCGCGCCGCATTTCTTGGAGCACTCGACGATGCATTGCTGGTCCAGCCAGTTCCAATATCTGGGGTCGCTGGGAGGTGGGGGACAGCCTTCGTTACAGAGATCAAGACATTTGTCTGGACAAGCGGTCGCGCAGCCTGTGATGTCAGCTGCAGTGTTCATTTATATTAGATGAGGAGATGGGCGAACTGACCTACTTCACAGTTGCAACAAAAGATATTGCAATTTCCACTTCCACAGCAGGCGTCGACGCCGTTATTACCACAGCACTCTGCCGCGACGCGATAGGTCGAGATGGTGGCGGCAACGAGGAAGAGAAACGGGTATCGCATGGTCTTTCAGTTGGGCGGTTGTCTTTAGGGGTAACTGAAGGGGATTAAGACCCTTGTCAGGAGAAGCAGTGTCGCGGTTGGCTCTTATGTTAACTTCTTCCTGTCTCTCATTCCTTATCCCGCCCTGCGTTCCGTAGAGGTTGGCTGCGTCATGAAGAGACTCAGCATTCCTAGCCGAATTCCAGAGTTCTCCAGCCAGTTCATTCTTCAGGATAGCGTCACACCAAACGTTGATGGCTTGTTAGTTCCTGCGGTTGTATAAGAACATTGTATCTCTCTAACAAGAAGGAATATTGTTACCTATTTGATGGTCTTGTGTACAATCCTGCATTCCACATCAAGTTGTGCCGTGTATGCTCGCGGAAATAACGACTCAACTCCGAGCTTCCCCTCATCACACGCTCTAACGCGTCGGGAAGACCGCCCTCAGCCCTTTTTGCCTGAACGCGCACCCCAACAAGTCTCCTCCGTTTCCTCTTTTGGCCTCTTGGCTGTGTTGGACAAAGTGACTCACCACTCATCGCTCAGATCCCACGCTAGGACCGGAGTTCTAGGAATCTGTGAACGCGCGATCCCGTGTTGACGTGCGAACGTGAAGTGGGGGCCGCTTGGCGACGAGATACTTAAACGCAGAGGACTTCCGTCGAAGGGCTTTCGATCAAAACTCAGACTCAAGATCAAGCTTAATAATTCATATTCATTTATACAAACATTAGCCCGAATAAAATCCCTAAAAGTAAATCGCGATGTAGGCCCCGACCAGACGCAGCCCATGAGCACGGACAAAGCTAATCTACTCAGCCCAGCTCGACAACACAAAACAATACAGCAACAGTGCCACCGTCGCAATGCCACTCTCCACGCATCCAATCACCCGCCCCTTGGCCACAATCTTCGGCACCATCACCCTGGGCTTCGGCATAAACTACGTCTTCAACCCAGCCTCTGCATACGACATCTTTGAATTCCCGCGCATGTCAACCCAGGCCGACCAAGACATCATGAACAGCGTCATGATACTATACGGGGCCAAAGATTTGTTCATGGGTCTGGCGATATACGCGTCGACGTGGTTTGGAAATAGAAAGAGTGCGGGGCTGATCCTCTTAGCGGCCAGCGGAGCTGCGGGAATTGATGGGTTCATCGTGAATAGAGTGACTGGAGGTGGGGAATGGAATCATTGGGGGTATGGGAGTGTGATGGGGGTTTTGGGATTGGTCATGACGGGGGTGTTGGGGTAGATTTACAATGCGGAAAAGGAGAGGGAAGCAAGAGGTTGATCTTGTGGTATTTTATCATAGTAACAAAACTACCGCGCTGTTTTCCCTCTATGAGTCGCCTTGATCAATGACTACAGGCGCTGAGCGCTCGCCATCTGGCCCAATATCCACAGCTTGGCTCACTTCGATGAAGTCTTCTAGCTCCTCACTCGTTGTCTTCAGCTTCTCCTTCACAGCTGTCACGCCTTCGAATCCAATAATATGACGCGCGGGTGGGTTATCATGCCCCCCGATCGCCGTAAGCGCATGTACAGTTTCCGCAATCAAAGAAGCCTTGACAGCTTGGGGCAACGGAGGGTACAGCGACGTCACTGTATCCGAGCTGAGCAAGTCGCCCGTCGAAGGTTCGTGGATCATCCCGTCTGGACTCGTGGTCGAGGTGCTATCGGTAGGCGACTTGTCGTCGCCGAAAGCAGTGGGGTTATTGACTCGGTCGAGTTTATCGAGGAGCCCGGAGAAGATTTCACGGGCAAGTGGAGCGGGGTTCTCCGCTTGCGAATATTCTAGTAAAGGTGGGACAGAGGTCATGCGGTTGGTGAGAACATTGACTTCCATGTTGGCTTGCACGATCGACATCTTGACGTTGAAGGGTGCAATTTCGTAGGCAAGACTCTGTACGTTTGTTAGCGCACTCGTTGTATTGTAAATGAAGGATTCTTACGTCACAGTATCCCTCGATAGCCCACTGAGATGAGCAGTACATCCCTAGTCCAGGCGTTCCTAGATGACCAGCTACTTGCTATCAGCTCTCCCCTCTCAACAGGTTAGGGTGTGAGGTGAGACTCACTTATTCCAGTCAACATCACGATATGGCCGTTCTTTCTCTGCCGCATGACGGGCAAGATAGCTTTGATGATGTTGACATTCGCGAAGAAGTTTGTTTCGAAGGTTTCTTGGACAAGTGAGATTGTGCGGCTACTCTGGGCCAATTCTTCGACGGCTCCAATGACGGCTGAAAATACACGCGAGTTAGACATATGTAAAGTAGTGATCGTGGCAAGGTCAATGTTTTTACCTTCACTAGTGCTACCAAGCAGTACATCAATTCGTCCGAAGGCTTCGACGGCCTCAGCCACGGCGGATTGACACTGACTAACTATCCTATCCCAGGAGTAACTTTAGCTTCACGTTTCACGAAGATGTACAGTTCTTCAGGAGTGTCGCATCTCACCTTCCATCAAGGCCAACAACTCTCAACCTCTCTCTCCAACGCTCAGTCTTCTTCACATCTTCCAAAAACACCCGAAAATCTTCACTTTCTCTTTTCTCAAACTCAATCGGCACAACGCCAGCAACTACATAGTCGCCGTGGTCGAGCACTTGCCTTGCTAATGCGATGGCAGTTGGCGATGTTCCGGCCGTGATGAACCAGACACGAGGTGCGTTGTGAGGCGGGAAATGAGGAGATCGCGGGCGCGGAGGCCTAGCAGACGATTGTGCGCTGTTCTGATGCGTCATGCTGGGACACCAAAGGAAGACACCTTCATTGCGACAAGCCCAAAGCGCGTTGCCTCAAGATATACTTGAGTCCTAGGAGATACTGCAAACGTTCGCTCAGTACTGCTGCGGGGACGGCAGCTGAATTGCCTAACGCCGTTTTGCGCTAATCCTCTAATGGCGCTAGCGTTCTCGCCAAACAGACGTCGAGCATTTCATCACACTTTCACCATCACCACCCTCACTTGGAGATTTCAAATTATCTTGGAAAAAAGCTGAGATATTTGTTTGTACCCATCGATGAAGAGATAGAACATGGGATATAGCATTGACACTGACGATCTTCTCCTTTGGAAGGGATAGAGCTTCACCTGCAAAATCTTCGTTGTATCTTTCACCACCGCTCTTTGAGGTATGACCTCATCTCTCCTCGCACTCCTCTCTTTCCCAGCCACCAGTTTATCCCCAGCCTCCCGTAGCCCCAGCCTCCCGTAGCCCCAGCCCCCCGACTTTGATTTTTCAAACTCGCGGCCGCCCCCCGCCTTTGCTTCTCTCTCTTCCTCTCTTCTACACCATCTTCCTGAAACCTGCGTTCTCAATCAAATTTCTGCTCTTGCTACAATAATACACAATCCAAAACTTTCAATTCTTCAAGCCATCATCCCTCGGCACGATGGATACTCAAGACTTCTCTCTCGCTGACCTGGACTTCGAGACAGCCTCTGTCCTCGTCAATCACTTCAACGCTGTTCGCAGCGAGCTTCCCCAGTGGGCCATTGAGTTCTACGAGAAGGAATTCGGCCTGCAAGACCCGAGCGTCGTCGTCAATCAGCAGCCGCTTCGTGTTAAAGAGTGCCGCGGTTGGATCAAGAGCAACAATCGCTACACTGGTGGTATTCGCAAGTGCGCTAAAGAATACCGACGACCAGGCATGTATCGTCCTCCGACTCTCGCGCAATACCAGCGCCACTCGGTCTATGTCATGTCCAGTATTCTCAATATCCGTTCCAATGCTTCCCCGTTCACCGTCATTCTCGACGACCTGAACCAACGCGCTACGCCACTCATCACCGAGGTCACTCGCCGCGGACTGTCTCGCAACATCAACGTCGTCTATGTCTCCTTCGAAACAGCGACGGCCATTCACCCAAACATCCGTCACATCCCTGCCTGGGGCAAGCACACTGGCGGCGAGATCCTGCGAAAGGTTGAGAAAGCCATGGCCGACTTCAACGAGAGCCTCGTCGTTGTCGATTCCCTTAACGAACTTCTCAACGTCAAGCACGTCGACATCGGCGCCCTCTTCAAACTTGTTGCCGTGAAGTACGCCTCCAATCTCATCGGCGTCTACCACCAGGACATTACGGCGACCCAGTACCCAGAGAATGCCTACGCCCCGCAGTCACTCGACGTCATCAAGTATATGGCTACGACCGTCATCACCTGCAAGTCTTTCGCCCACGTTCTCGCCACCAAAGCAGCCAAAGAGCGCAGTCTCGCTGAGCCGACTCATGGCCTTCTCCACAGCGTTGAAGGTGTCGTTCAATGTCTCGATGCGAATGACCATCGCGGTATTGTTCTCGAAGCCGAGTTCCGCCGCAAGTCCGGTCGCTCTGAGTCCGAGACCTTCTTCCTCCGTGCCGCACAACCTTCCGACTACAATGCGCCAATGCCAGGCATGACCTTTGGCACTCTAAAGAAAGAGTTCATCGTCCTTCTCGACCAGTTCCCTGCCTACTGCAGCGAGGGGGTTATGATGCTTATCAATGCCGCTACCGACGGACTCGACTCGACATTCAACCTGGGTCTCACCAACAAGCAGAAGGAGGCTCGCGAGGGTGTCGTCCTGCCATACTTCGATGCCCAGAAGGGTGAGGGTGGTGAGGGTGGTCGCATTCTCTACGATATGGGCGAAGAGGACGACTTTGATGAGGAAGAGGATGAGATCTGAATGGGTGGTGCATACATCTAGCAGGGCGATTGAAAACGAGAGAAAGAGGCGATTCCATGCTTCTTACATGATATGGCGTTTGGTGGGTGCATGGATCCCGGGTCACTATTGCTTTCGGGTATACCCAATGCGTGATATGGAGTTCCATGGTCTGATGCTGGTTTCACGGTAATGGGGTCTTTGACTTTCTTTAGTGGTGCTCCATACAAAATGACAAAATCTTCCAAAACCTGTTCCTTCCCTGCGTGGCATCTATAATTTGACCACTCCCGTTCCAATTGTGGAAGGATTCCAAGCATTGCTGGTGAAAGATGTACAGCACGTGATTACGAGTGCACGGGCCAAATCCAAATTCCTTGGCACGCACCCAACTTGAAGTTCGTTGTCACCTTCCTCTCCACTCACAGCATACTCACCACTTCATCCACGTACGTGTTCCGTAACCCATCCCTCCAAGCATGGCGACCCGCGCATTCACCAGCGGCCCGCCCCGGGAGGAACGCCCCCGCGACGCCGGTCGCGACCGAGGCGGCCAAGATCGAACGGCGCGAGATTCCGGTCGCGATCGCGGAGACAGAAGCAACCGTTCGCGCAGCCCGCGGCGCGATCGAGGCGGAAGACGATCCGACAATCGCTATCGGTCACGCTCACCCCTTCGAGGAAACGACAGAGATAGGGGCGGTGGACGTGGAGGCAGAGGGGACAGAAACGGGCGTGATGACAGGAGTCGCAACGACAACTTCCACGGCCGTGAGCCACCGAAGGGCCCACGCGGCGGAGGCAGCCGTAACACTGACTACCGGCCAGGCGGGCCAGTGAAGACGCCCGTACAACTGAAGGAAGATGCGAGAGTTGAGATCGAGGAGCCCAAAGATGTCCAGATGGAGGACCAGGCAAATCGACCTGAGGACATGGACGATGAGACTTGGGAAGTTCTCAAGACCATGGGCTTTGTTGGGTTCAAGTCGACAAAGGAGACCAAGGTACCCGGCAACGACAAGAACTACGGTATCAGGAAGGAGAAGGAGCTGAAGGCTCGCCAGTACATGAACCGCCAAGGTGGATTCAACAGGCCGCTTTCTCCGTCGCGGGATGCATGAGAGAGGGAGGAAGTTTTAGCGATTCCATTCAACACTTCTACAAGATACCCGGCCCTTGGGCGCTATATTCTGGACTGGCCGAGTCGCGGTAGGACACCCTACGAGCACTCTACTATCTTCACACTATATTTTTGGCTGCTATATCTTTGCTTAAGGTTCTTGCGGCTAATATAATCATTCGGACGATAGATGGCTCTCAATTCACAGAGCTTAGAAGTTAGGATATCGGCGATGTATGGTGTTGGAGACGGCGTCTGCATGAGAGCTCCGTATTCCCCTTCGGCGGCTTGGTGTTGGTCAAGGCACTTATAATACAGAATGAAAAATCTATGAACAAAACCGATGTCTATTGAATCATCTTCTGATCTTCACGTTTTCGCCCTTGTTGCGCCTCACTATAACAAGCATGATGCTAAGAGCTTCTTACCAAGAGTCATAAGGGACAGGAAAGTACTCGTCACAAGGTGACGAGCAAATAGCATCCTTGAAAAATGCACCGCCACAGTTCTCGGAGGTGCCACAGCTAGCCGAAATGTGTCCCCAAGATCAACCGCAACCCCACGCAACGAACGTCAACCTCCAGCTCCCGGAGCTGCGCACGCCACATATCTCCTCTTCTATCCCTCTCAATTGAAATCATGGCGCAGGCCTCACGGCGTCAGGGCCTGTTCCTATGCTTCTTTAACGTTCTTTTCGCGTTTGTGGGCGCGCAGGTCGCGGAAATCGAAAAGGCAAGCAACGACAGCTTGCTATGGGGCCCTTACAGACCCAACCTGTATTTTGGAGTGCGGCCGAGGATACCGAAGAGTTTTATGGGCGGACTCATGTGGACGAGGGTCGAGGATTATTCCAGTGTGCAGAATAGTGAGAGCGCTCTATCGTATGCTACGGCATGGTCAATGGCTGACGATACCAGACTTCAGACATACTTGCGAACAGCACGAGCTCGACGGCTACGGCTGGGATGAGTATGATGTGCGCAGCGGCGGCCGTCAAACGATCCACGACCCCGTCAATCGCATTGACATCACGACAGAGTTCATAAAGTTCCCTGGAGGCCAGCACGGAGGAGGTTGGGGCGCCAGGATCAAGGGCACGCCGCGAGAGGATGCCTCACCTGACCTTCGCACAACAGTTGTTTGGTACAATACTCTACAAGGACTAGGGAGCTTGGAAGTCGTTAATGAGGAAGAAGGGCCGGGAGCCGAGGGCGATGTGTTGTTAAAGGGACAGACAGTAGAGCTAGGCGACTTCGACGTGAGGATTACCGAGGGAAAAGGCGACCATCCGAAGACAGGACACCCGAGTTACGATGAAAAGCCACTTGATCGAACGCTCGTGCACAGCATACAGATACAGGACGAGGCCTTGTGGCAGGTCAAAGCCGTGCTCTTCTCCCACCTGAAGAGCCAGATCGATGAACTGTTGCCGAAATACCCGGATGATAACCCTCCGCCACCTGCGCAGGTGTATACGATTAGCCATGCACCTGGCCGAGGAAATCTTCATCTGGTTCAGAAGATCTTTGAGGGTGCATTCGAATTTGATATTCTATTCTCATCCGCTTCCGCGCCAAAGCCGGTCACTTCCCAGGATTTAACTCTGCAGATCAAATCCGTAACCACTGGATTTGCCAGCCGTTTTACTGAGATCTTCAAACCCCAGGCGCCCTTCCTGAAGGAGAGGTATGAGGAGTTCTCGAAGTCCCTGTTTTCGAACCTGATTGGCGGTATTGGCTACTTCTACGGTGACTCTCGCGTCGACCGCTCCTACGACCCAGCGTATGAGGAGGATAACGAGGGGTTCTGGGAGGATGCCGCTGAAGCTCGGAGCAAGAACGCAGCTGAGTTCGAAGGTCCATCTGAGCTATTCACCAGCATTCCATCCCGGCCTTTCTTCCCTAGGGGTTTCCTATGGGATGAGGGCTTTCATCTTCTTCCTGTCATCGACTGGGACGTTGATCTCACTCTCGACATCATCAAGAGTTGGTTTAAGCTTATGGACGAGGACGGATGGATTGGACGTGAGCAGATTCTCGGCGCCGAAGCTCGGAGCAAAGTGCCTCCTGAATTCCAGGTTCAGTACCCACATTATGCCAACCCGCCAACACTCTTCATGGTCATCACATCCTTCCTCGACAAGCTGGATGCCCAGAAGTCAGATTCGAGTAACCAAAAGGTGCTCACCGAGAAATCGTATTCCATGCAGTTGTCCAGCCGGGAAGCCGCACTAGAGTACCTCCGAACTCTATACCCTCTTCTGAAACGCCACTACTTTTGGTTCCGCAAAACCCAAGCTGGCGACATCAAATCCTACGACCGCGAAGCCTTCTCTTCCAAAGAAGGATATCGCTGGAGAGGCCGAACTCCCCAGCATATCCTCACCTCGGGTCTGGATGACTATCCAAGAGCGCAGCCGCCGCATCCCGGGGAGCTACACCTCGATCTGATTAGTTGGATGGGCCTGATGACGCGCTCTATCAAGCGCATCGCTATCTACCTCGGCGAGGAAGACGACGCAGCGGAGTTCAGCAAATACGAGGAGGCAATCATCCGCAACATGGATGACCTACATTGGAACGAGAAGGCGGGCATGTACTGCGACGCCACAATTGACGATTATGAGGAGAATCTGCATGTCTGCCACAAAGGATACATTTCGTTGTTCCCATTCCTAGTCGGTCTTATCCCAGCAGATAGCCCGCATCTGGGCAATATCTTGCATACGCTTAGCGACCCCGACGAGTTGTGGAGCGAGCATGGGCTGAGGAGTCTGAGCAAGAGCGACGAGTTCTATCACACAGCAGAGGACTACTGGCGCGGTCCTATCTGGGTCAACATGAACTACCTTGCTGTATCCCAACTTTTGGTAAAGCCACTTCTACTTCTTCTAGACTTTTCTATAGCTAACATTACTGAACAGAATATTGCACAGCAGAAAGGCCCACACCAAGCCCGAGCGAAGGTACTGTATACCAATCTGAGAAAAAATCTTGTATCTACCGTCTATGAGAGTTGGAAGGAAACAGGGTTCGCCTGGGAACAATATAACCCTGAAACTGGAAAGGGCCAGCGCACACAACATTTCACCGGGTGGACAAGCTTGGTGGTTAAGATTATGAGCATGCCGGATTTGAGTGGTGGGAAGGACAAGGATGAGTTGTAGAGTAAATTGGGACTGGAAGACACGCTGTAAGATATCATAGTTTCCAGATTCAGAAAAGATGCGATGGATGTAGATAAATGAATGCAGGATTTACAATGTCTAAGTATCTATGTAGGTAGTTGGAATCCTCAAGGTGCGGAGGTTAGGAAGCTTGATATGTCCGGTATTCTTTTTGCATCGATCGTGCATCGGGCAAAGCTTATCTCACTATCTTTTCTACTTCGTCTCTTTACTCTTTCCGTCGTCTCTTACGTTCATTCACAATCTCTGTCTCCGTCTAGCTCTCGAAGCCATTTACACTTTACTATTTTGATCAGCTGGCTACGGGACAGTGTATAGGGTTGACAATCCTGTCGGACCCAGTCCGAGGCTTTGTGGCGGATTAGTGCGACTTTCACTGCCAGCTTGCTCAGTTCATATATGTTTAACCGTAGCTGTTTTAGGTGAGTAGAAATGGCACGATGCGTATGTTGTTAAGGGATATTGCCTGTAGGGTTGATGGACCATACGGGCGAGGAAGAGGTCTCGAGTAAACGTAGTAAATGGAAGTCCTCCGGTCCTCGAGACCGTTATAGAAGTTATATGAAGAGCACTTGGGAGTTTTGAGATCGTCCGCACCTATGCAAAGGTAAGACACCTATCTCCTGACATATCAGTCAAATGAGCTAATATATGAACTAGAAGGACGAGAGGGATGGGAGGAGCAGGTGTTCTCGCTTATTCTAGTAGCATTCACATAGACTTCGACACTAGGGTACGTCACTAGCGCGCTTAGACGGTGTTGATAGGTTCCAACGTCAACAACTGAGTGGCTCCCTCCACCAACTGTCACCGTTGACCACCGTCTGAAATACCCAAACTGACCATGTATCCAGATTCCAGCTACTCAGCTTCCGACTTGCCCGACTACGTAGATCCCCCCAATGGCTCGGAATACCAGGATATCAAGTTCTGGGCGATTCTCGATCCAACCTGGTTATTCGTTCCAATGAAGAGATCGGAGCTATGTACGCGAGAGAAGTTGATCGAGTTACCAAGTGCTGACGAGTTGCAAGAGGGCAATGAAGCGACTGGCGACAACACTGGCGACAACACTCCTGACAACACTCACGGTAGCAATATCAAGCAGTCTACTGCATTTGCTCACGATGCTAACGCAGGGCCCGCGATCCACGACGCAGACCCCGTCAGCCTCGGCGCCCTCGCGAGTAGCAAGGAGCATGACAAGCTCTTGTACTTCAACGACGACCCGTACGACCCTTCGATCATGGGCACCGGCTTCGTCATCAACTGCACCTCGGGCTCCACTAAGATCATCGGCTGCTACAAGACCTTCGCGGCCTCGGACCCGCTCCGCGCCAAGTTTTACCGGGATGAGATCAGCAAGTTGATATTGGACGACGTCGAGCGACAAATGGAAATCGACCGCACGACAGAAGTCTGCAGGGCTACTGGGTTGGTAACTCGCGCGCAGTTCAGGCAGTGCCACGGGATGGAGAGGCAGATGAGCAACAACGATGTGAAGGTTCGGCGGCTGCATGGCCTGCAGCTGGATGAAAGGCCGCATGCGATTGCGTTCCACCGACCGCCGATCTTTGAGGTGTCGCCGTTGATGACTGGGGAAGAGTTGCAGAAGTTTGGGAAGACGTATGGCCAGATGATGTTGGAGTTTGCGGCCATGATGGGACAGGAGTTTGATCGGGAGGAGGATGTGCCGATGTTTGTGGAAAGGTGGGGATGAGGTGTGCGAGACTAGGGGCCAGAGAGAGATGGCGAAGAGTGAGGTTGATGGACTGGGTGAAGAGCTTCGGATGCGTACTAGGTGGGCGCGTATAACCCCTATGAGTGCAGACCTTTGGGTTTGAAAAAGCGAGGTGGTCGAGGTGGACAACGGCGGATGTAACAATGATCTCTCTGTTTTATACCACCTGGGTCTTTGGGATTTGTGCTATCTTTTCAAAAGGTAGTGTCCCATCCCAGTTTCCACCCTCATCTGTCCATAAAATCTCTTATGTGTACCCGGGAATTCTTATTGTAAGTAGTCATCCTCTTCACAGAATGTCACCTAGATCTCCTACCAATCCACAGCGACACCCACCTCTGCGCCCACAACCCAAGCCCCTGCACCCAAACACGAAGATGACAATCCAGGCAGCATGCGTCCTTCCCGGAGCAAGCGCCCCCAATGCTTGCTCTACGTTTGCCCCCCACCAGCCCCAAAGTACAAAGCACAGCTTCCACGCCCCCCATTCCCCTCACACACTTCTGAGATCCCAATCCAGCATCTCGGCAACCCTTCGTGCCCTATCGATCGATCGCAGCCCCATCTCCAACCCAAAATCACACACAAGCACTACGACAAAATGGGAAAAGGCGACGCAAACTCCACGGCGAAGACCAAGGGCGACTCCTCTCGGATCAAAGCTACGCAGGTACAGTACTTCCCCAGAGCCCTGCTTTTCCCCGGTCGCGGTACTGACGTGATATCTCTAGGCCAAGGGCGGGGGCGGCACGGGGTCTGGCTTCTTTGGTTCTCGGGCCCAGGCTGCGGCGGACGACAAGGCGGATGCGTTGGTGAGGGCGTTTGTTGAGCGGGCTAGGGCGGCGGGGATTAGGGTTGGGGAGAGGAAGTAGGGGGGTGAGATAGGGGGAGGAGGGAACGGCGGGGTGTGAGATGTGAGATGTGGGATGCTGGGGGTTGGATGCGGTGACGGCTTTCGTTGAGCTTAGGTTTGGTTGCTATATCTCTGGTGTTGGTTTGCTCAATCTATGTTCGCTTGTTTCGTTTTGGATCGGTCCTCGCTAATGTGCCTTCTCGCTTCGATGTGCCAAGTAAAGAGGTGAGCAAAGAGATCAGGTGAAATTTGAGAGAAGTCGACGAGGCGTGCAAGGGGAGAAGAGTTAGAGTAGATTGAGAGCAAAAGATGCATCGTGCCTTTAATAACCATGCACAATATATGATTCCGTTAGTGATATAAGAACCCCTATATTTGTCTATATGTCGCCCACGCCCAGTATACAGTCCGGTCTCATCATTTATTCTTCCTCCCATCCCCAGACTGTACACTGAACGACTGCATCCTCAATCGCCGCTCCTCCCACCTCGCCCATCCAGAGTCGACCAAGTCTTCCTGAATCACCAGGTCTCTGACTCGGAACAGGCGAGCCAGAAACGTCTCTAGACCCCATTCTACCCACCCCGATCGCCTCAGATAGGTAGTGAACCCAAACCACGCGAAGGCAAATATGGCACCCGCGGCGCATCCAACAAGCACCTGCTTCGGGGTGTGATAATTCAGGTAGATCCTGCTAGTTGCTACCGCTGCAGCACACCCAATCGCGAGGATGGAAATCATGAATCGCTGGAAGAGGGTAAAGGGCGTGCGAGTCTCGGTCGGATGAGGGACGTGGCGGAAGAGGAGGAAGAGGGTCAGGGAGAGCGAGAAGAAGGTGACGAACTGGGCGTGCGACGAGGGCATCCCGTAACCCTGGCCGTGCATTTCTACACATGTATTAGTACAGTGAGCCCAAGGTTGGAGTGGTCCTGCTCACCCGGCGGTCGCTCCTCCCTGATATACCGCTTCATGACCCAGTTCAGCGCCTCGCACGCCATCTGCCCCGCGAACATCAACATGATCTCAACCTCGCGGTTGGACCATATCAGCGTCACGTAGATGACGCAGAGGGCCTGCGGCACGAGGGCGAGCCAGGCGCAGAGGTACGAGAGGCGGTCGGCAGGGTTCTGTCAGGTTAGATGGCGGAAATTGCAGGTCGAGCAGCAGGAAGGGTAGTCATACATAGTGCACATGGGTCAAAGACAGTGATGCGAGCGGAGCGTATTCCTCCATGGCCGGCAGGAATGGAGGGCAGAAGTGATGACGATCTGTGGCCGTGAGGTGAGGCTGGGGAAAACGACGCTAGCCAATAAGACGCTGGTCTCGGACTTAGCCACTTTCGCCGCCACAAGCATCCTACGTATCGCGCCCTTCTTCGCTGCTGCTCTCACGCAGGCACCTTAAGCGCGTTGACTCACAGTTTCTGATCCAGATGCTTTATAATTCTCCCCGTCCGCGCTCCCCGTCCCCTCCTCGCTGATAATCACCCTCCGATAGCTTTCTTAGCTTGCACACAGGCCACAACGCCATATTCGTCTCTAGATACATTTATCCATATACTCTTACGGCATAGCACAAGGAATTTCCGGACCACGGGCTATGGCCGACGAATCCACAGAAGATGAGCGCGAGGAGGAACTGAACACGCTCCAATCCATCTACCCAGAGCTCACTTTCGGCCTGAGCAATCCGCTTGCCGCACATATTGACTTAAACGTCGCCCCGATCAAGCCACTCCAAGTCGTATTCGAGCCTGAGCCGACCGTCCATTGGCTGTCGTACCTTCCCCCCCTCCATCTCGAAATTATACTTCCCGACGGTTACCCGAAAGAGCGCCCGCCGAACCTCAAGCTTACAACTACCCCGCCATGGCTCCCAGATGCTGTGCTGGAGAAGCTTGTAAGAGAGGGCCATGAATTATGGGAGGAGTATGGGGATATGCCAATGCTATACACATATATCAGCAACCTCCAAGAGGCTGCCGACTCTGCATTTGGTCTGGCAGACAACTTAGAAGAGGGGCCTGTGAAGCTTCCTCCGCCACTGAAGACCGCAATCCTGGACCTGAACAAATCACTGAAGCGCGAGACATTCGACAAGGAAACCTTTGATTGTGGGGTTTGCTTAGAGCCGAAAAAAGGCGCAGTGTGCTACCGACTAGAGCGCTGCAGCCATGTTTTTTGCCAGGGTTGCTTGCAAGATTTCTACAACAACTGCATCAAAGAAGGCGACGTAAATAGTGTCAAGTGCTTGTCGCCAGACTGTGGAAAGACGGGCAACACAGCTGTCGATCGGCGGAAGAAACCTCGACTTCTGTCTCCCAAAGAGCTGCTGCAAATCCCGCTGACACTGGAGACGGTCCAGCGCTTCGCAGAGCTGAAGCGGAAGAAGAAAATAGAGGCGGACAAATCCATTGCTTTCTGTCCGCGATCTTGGTGTCAGGGCGCCATGCGCACGGAGAAATATCCCAAAATAACCGACGTCAGTCAAATGGACGACTCTGATTCGGAAGAAGACGAGACCGACGAGCCGCGAAACAATGAGGATGAGCCTGCCACAAGCATACAGAAAAGGCCTACAGGTCGACCTGGATCTGATCGCCTGGTCATCTGCGAAGATTGCAATCTCGCCTTCTGTCAACAATGCCTTGCTTCCTGGCATGGGTAAGGTGGTCTCCTCCTCACCTGCGCAGCAATTAACTAGATCAGTGATTATATGATTTGCCAACCAAGACTACCCTCCGACTTGACCGAAGAGGACCAAGCGTCTCTCAACTTCATCCTCAAGTTTACTTCGCCTTGCCCCGAATGCTCTGTTCCGTGCCAGAAGTCGTACGGCTGCAACCATATGACATGCTTTCAATGCAAGGTTAGTAAAGTGCATATACGTCTTACCGTCTAGTACTTAAATCATCTCTTAGACGCATTTCTGCTACCTCTGTGGCGCCTGGCTCAACCCATCCAATCCGTACGCCCACTTCAGCGACAAAAAAAACAAAACCTGTTTTCAACGCCTGATGGATATGGTCGAGGGCGATGAAGGCGGCGATGGCCAGTTCGGCGGACGCCGAGGTGCAGAACAAATGGCTGAATTCTGGGAACAGGAGGCGCTCAGGATACAGATGGAGGAGGACCAACGGACTGAAGAAGAACAATAACATACTTGGCGCATTCAACAAACCAAATCAAAGAATCATCCCAATATCCAGGTGTGCACGTGACGATATAATTGTTCCCACGTATCCTATAACTGTTCTAAGCACGCAGCACGCCTTAGTATGACCCATAGACCTATATGCATGTATGCGCAGCTCGAGATGCCGCACTTGCTTCCATGTAAGCCTCGCCACGAACGCCAACTCAAGCGCGGAATACTTCTGCATACAGTGTAGCCGGGCGCACATCCAGCAATGCTCCCGTTGATACTAAGAAATCTCCGCCGTGACTTCAGGTGGTCCCCCGGGAAGATAGCGCCCGCGGTTGTATTGTCTATTCCTGGGGTGGTGTGATACTGAAGTGTATAGCGATTTTCAGTTGCTATAACGTAGTTCTACATTCTACACTATTGTATTACACTGGCCCAGGTATGCGTCGATGTTCAGCAATGCGCCCGCTTTAGGACATCAAAATTCAGACACTCATGCCTGACGCGATATTCATATTGTGCGACTCTTCCACGCAAATCCACGGATACTGTGGCTCCGTGAGTGCTTTGGGGAAGTGAGGTCTTCGTCCCATTTTATCCAGACAGGGAAGAGTCCGTGACGATTAGGAGGGACAGTGTAATGCGCCAAGTGTAACCTGTCATCGACCATCTCGACTCCTGCCGCCGTAAGTAAAGCATTCAGCCTGGGATTTTGCTAAACGTCTCTACTGGACTTCTACTGACTTGATTTTGTGTGGTAGTGACATCATACGAAACTAGTCAATGCACTGGCGACCCTAGGACCATGGCCGCGTTGACCTGCTGGTCTTTGAGGAAGCGATGGTCTGTCAAGGTAGAATGTGCGGTCGGTTTTCTCGGTGACGGTCGCTCAATTTGAAAATACACGGAAATACTTGTTAACTACAAAAATACCAACTAAATACATTCGTTACCAAAATCTTAGCCCTCACTTCGCTAGCCGAGGCGACGTACATCCCAGACGTGAATTTTCAACAGCAGGAGCCTAGCCTATGAATAAATCATATTGGGAACAGAGATAAGCTCTTACACGCTCAACTCCTCCACAATTCTCTTCTCATTGGCCTCACTCCTTTCCTTCCAAACTCCTCCATCCCAGATTAAGGGCCCCTCCGACCTCATGTTCCGCCAATAATTAGTGATCTTCAAGACCTCCTCAGCGCAGTCCCGAAACATCCATCCCCATTTGTCCAGAAAGCTTGCAGTAACCTCCCAGGACCCCTCATCCCATGGATCACCCCAAAGGATCAGACCATTGTTGTCCGGCCCATGAAGTCCATGATATTCTTGACTCATACTTTCTCGAAATTCTTTGCTCATACTCGCGCCGTCCTTGAACATGTTCCCAACAGTATCATCGCACAGCTCAGCGCCGTTGAACATTCCGATGCTCCGAATAACCGTGTCGCGTACTGTGGCGATTGGGAAAATGTCGATCCATGGTGGATGTGGGATTGTTTGCTGGAGAAAAGTTGGCGCTAGTGACGGTGGGATCTCCGTAGGAAGGGGGAGCGGTGTTATGCGACAGAAGTTCTCTAGAACCATTTCGCAAGCAAATATAGGCGGAATTTGGAGTAGGGACATATTAGTGAGGAAACCGCGGACGACGTTGTGGGCGACCAGTGTGATGAGATGGTCAGATGATAGCGGGAAGATGGTTTCGAGGATGGTGCTAGGAACGAGAGGATTGTCTGAAAGGACATTATGGCGGTGCGTAACGTTATCAGTGATTGGGTGATGAGGAGGAGAAGTGGCTAAGGTGGTAGACGTCGCGTTCGACGGCTGGGATCGAATTACTGATTCACCGCGTTGATGGCCATGTCGAACATCTTGAATCTTGGAGCGCAAATGTGTCAATTTTTCTGGATCTTTGCGACGCCCTAGATTCGATTTATCAGTAATCTATTAAAACTGCAGATTTCCTCAATAGGAAACCTACTCGCTGCCCTCTGGTTCAGTCGATTTTGTGCTTTTCGTCTCGCTTTTGCGTCACTGAACCCCGTCCAAACATCACCCCTGTCCAAGGCCTGCATGCATTTTGTCAGTTTTGAGCGACATCAAGCTGGATAAGATACAAGAACTTTCGCACTTCCAGTAGCAAGCTCAAAGCATCTCTCTATACATAGTGCGCTATGGGGTATAAAGATGTCTCGGGCAATTGCGCTAGGGTATGTACTGTACATACTTCCTTTAATCGGGGTGACTGATCGACTCCGAGACTCAGATTCATCTTTCCCTAGGATAAAAAAGACATGCCCCTCAAGAATCAGCATCACTGAATAGGAGGAGAAATATTTAAAATCGAAGAGGTTGAACGCGGATCAAGATTGAACCGTGAAACGATCCCTGTCTCTCGCTTGATGCAAGTTGCTGACGCCGTAAACTACAATGAGCCAAGTAAATTGCTGCATTCGGCCGGCGGACTACAATGAGTTAAGCGTCAGCTGCATTTAGTCGGTGCATCAATTCATCCGATTCGTGCCGTCATACTTACTATCCATAGCTAAGAACTCCATGAGTAATCGCGTTCAAAACTTACTCCCTCGCTCAAAAAGCGGCGGACCCGTAAAATATACATTGTATAAGGTCTTGTCTGTAACGGTGATTTCTCCCCTTCCCTCATCTTCAACTGCAACAACTCAAACTTCAATCAATATGCCAAAATCTATCCTTATTACAGGCTGCAGCACTGGTGGCATTGGTCACGCCCTCGCTCTTTCATTCCAGAAACGCGGATTGATTGTCTTTGCGTCAGCCCGCAAACTGTCCAGCATGTCCTCGTTATCCACTCTCCCAAACGTGCACCTAATCTCTCTCGATGTCACATCCACGACTTCAGTCACTGAAGCTTTTGAAGTCGTGAAGTCGAAGACGGGTGGAAAATTGGACTACCTGGTTAACAACGCCGGACAAGGCTACACGATGCCAGCTCTGGACGCCGATATTGAGCAAGGGAAGAAGATGTTCGACACAAACTTCTGGGGAGTCCTTAGGATGGTTCAGACCTTTTCTCCGCTGCTCAAGGAAGCCAAGGGGACAGTGGTGAACATTGGCTCGATTGTTGCATACTTGAACGTCCCTCTAACTAGTAAGTAACATCTATCCTACGTTCTAGGTTATGTGAGTGAGGAGAGCACATGTGCAACTATTTGCCAACTCACTGCGAATGGGACCTGGTCCCACAACGCGATCATCTCCCTACCTAGCTTGGTCTAAATGTCGTCTATGATATCCCTGTTCTCATGTCAGCCGCATATGCTAAATCAGAGATTGACAGGTCTTTACAACGCCTCCAAGGCCGCTCTCCATATGCTCGACTCAACTCTGCGCCTAGAACTTGCGCCGCTCAACATCTCAGTCCTGACCGTCGTGACGGGAGCCATCGAAACCTCGTTTATGAGCAATATACAAGAGCCTCAGTTCCCCCCAAATTCGTTTTATCTCTCCATAGAGCAGACAGTGAAGGCGAGAGCGCGCGGTGAAGATGGTTATCCGCGTATGAAAAGCGGGGTTTTTGCCGAGAAGGTCGTGAAGGACGTGCTAGGCGGAAAGACTGGGAAGGTGTGGCGTGGCGAGAATGCGACCACGACTTGGCTTGCGAATATCTTGCTCCCGGTGTCGATAATCGTACGTTGATCCCCTGCCAGTTGGTAGAAGACGCACTAACAATGTCTTAGGATCGCATAGTTTCTTCTGGGACGGGATTGACAGAGATGAATCAGCGGAAGAAGGTGGAGTGATTTGGATTTCGGTGGCTTGTTGTAGCTCGAACGAAGACTGACGGAGTAGAGTGCGGAAATCTGTTTCTTTTGCGACGATATAGTTCCTCTTTGATAATCGATGCTTGCTAAGATAGAACGATGTTTATACATATCAAATGGCGTATTTTGAAATATGCGGCCAGAGTTAGAGCGATAAGCGAGCATCAATTCCGTCCTTCACCTTCACCTTTTCGCGAGCGCTCCGACTCAGCGTCATGTGACTGCCTACGCCAAGGACCGTTAAGCGAGAGTCTCACTTATAAAAGCCCGGTCGTCTCCCTCTCTCCCTCTCCAACTTCCTCATATCCTCTCTATGACCAGCAATCTTCTTCATCGTCATTCTGAACTTGAGCCTATTATAGGTAGCCCTACTTTTTCAAATCTTTACCACACCGCTCTATTGTCTCATACTTATGGCATGCCCTCTTCTTACTCTTTTCCAGAGCCATCAGTCTGTGTCGCATAGGAACAAGATATGCGGACATGGATACTGTGGCTCTAAATTCACCTGGTGGCAGAGGTCACCCGCGCAAGAATGCCAGTTGCGCTGAGATCCTCTACTGGCGCGGGGGCCTGGGGTTGTGCTTGTGGCGCACAAGTATACCGAGATCGAACCTATTATAGGGAGCCACACCTACTCATATCT
This sequence comes from Melanomma pulvis-pyrius CBS 109.77, assembly GCA_010093585.1. NCBI lineage: Eukaryota > Fungi > Ascomycota > Dothideomycetes > Pleosporales > Melanommataceae > Melanomma > Melanomma pulvis-pyrius. Next base: position 40,481 of record MU001806.1, on the reverse strand, counting down.
TTACACCACTCTTCATTTATACTTATGGCATGCCCTCTTCTTACTCTTTTCTGGAGCCATCAGTCTGTGTCGCATAGGATATGCGGACACAGATACTGTGGCTCTAAATTCACCCGGTGATAAAGAGGTCACCCGGCGCAAGAATGCCAGTTGCGCTGAGACCTCTACTGGCGCGGGGGCCTAGGGTTGTGCTTGTGTGGCGCACTGGTATACCGACACCGAACCTATTATAGGGAGCCACACCACTCAAATTTCATCTTTTTCATTGAAATGCCTGGTTTACTAGGTATTCAAGGAAGGCAGTTGTTCTATTGACGACGTTTAAGAGAGCGAATGATCTTATCAATAATAAGAGACGTCGGAGTATAGCACATCTTCACAATCTAATGTTGAAATGACAAATATGTTTGCTTCATCATGAATTCTGTACTATCTAAGTCTTAGCTAGATAAGCAAAGCCACATCCAGAGAACAAAGAAACTCTGTATAGGAAAGAAATTCTCTATTCTTCGAGGCTGCTTGGTCCCGCCAGTGCGTTCTGCTTACATTGATTAGGCAGAGCTAATCAACAATATAGGGAGTCATCGTATTCGAGTCCATCTTTCGAGGGCGCAGTAAGTGGAACTAGTCCCACATGGTCGTGTACGTGTTCGTTCAAAATACGGACCGTGTCCATACCGAGCGCCTTGAATACTTCTTCCTCCTCTTTAGTTGCATTACCTGTGATCCGTCTCACAGTCACCAGCACCTCTATCTCACCATCCTTAGTCTCGCATTCTTCGTAAAGGACACGAAAGCACCATGCCGGAGATAGTGCCACGTGGGCAAATACTTCTACCTTACGAAGAACTATTGACACAGTTTGGAGCTGGATACCATATTTCCAGAAAGCTTTTGCAGTGTCTATAGCTATGGTTCGCTGACGAAAGCCTACATCCTGGGAGGATAGTGCGGGAAACTTTCCGGTATTCCTATACGGTCGTCCTATTATGCATAGGTTCTTCAACTGCTTGCACATCTGGAGTTTGCCGGCAACCTTCTTAATATCCAATTTGTATGGGGCAGTGCTGAGAACCTTCGGGCATTCGAATAGGCCGGTGACTGACTGCATCTCAATTCCAAGTGAGGAAAGATGTCGGAAGTAATCTGCGTTCTCCGGTTCCACGCTCAGATTGTACTGGGTGAGCTCCTTTCCCAGATTGCGCATTTCTCCGAATCGAGCCGAGAAGCTTCTTATAGCCGGTGTCAGGAATTCCATAGACATCTTGAGCATCCGGTTCCATTTTTGCGTATGTTCTAAACAGAGGTCTTGAAGATGTGGGCAAGACGTGAGGAACGCTTTGATGGTCTCGAGGTATTTCACGGTCGGTGCCGGTGCCCATGATACTGCAGAAAGCAGGAACCCTTGTATTGGAAGATGTTGATCTACCAATAATCGAAGAAATTCCGTCACGCCCTTACAGTCGCGGATCTCTAGCCGTTTAAGCGATTGACCTGTTATTGTAGGCAATCTCTTTAACGGCATCTCGATGAGGGACAACTGCGTCAGGTGGGAGAAGCGATTTTCGGTTGGAGCTTCCAGATACCGGAGGAGGATACTCGGGCACTGGTCGGTCATGTGTTGAAATCCGAACAAAGTTAGGCCCTGTAGCTTACCGCATTTCACATCTTGTGAAAATGTCCTGGCGATATCCAGCTCTGCCTCGGCCCGGAGCCATAGATGATGTCCTGAATCGAAGTGCACATGTGCGTCAATGTACGCGAACGTCCCCTTAGATCTACATTTGCCTATCTCTCGTCTAGGTACGAAGAAATTCTTCAGGTTCGGTAAGTCTTTCACAAACTTCTCGAGAAGCTGTGTGTCTGGAACTGACAGGGATGAGCCTAGACCAAAGACGAGAGTCTTCAACTTGTCTTTGTCTAGGTTCTCAAGGGTCCAAGATAGACATTCGCTGATGTCTCGGGGCTTTTCGGTGACCCGACAAGTCGTCAATCCCAGTTGTCGAACGTGCTTTAGGCATTTAGACGTATAAGGTCGTCCTAAGAGCTCCCTCTCGGCATTCCTCCGTCCCACAAAAATGTGAGATCGCTCCCACAGTACTTCTTCACCAACGAGAGAAAACAGCCGGCACACCATTCTAACGGGAAGAATATGTTCTGGAGAGAGCTAGAGCACATAATTAGGATCTAGAACTAAAACAACGTAGTGAAAGAGACTTACATAGGAGAATATCTGAACCAGGACTTCTGTCGAAAGAGTGGTTGCCCATGTTCGGATCTCCTTGGTTATATCTGCTCCAGGTGCTTCTGCCGGGGTCGATTCTGCTAAAACGCCTGCAGAGGGTAGTGTAGGTTCGTTAGGTTGAGCGGGTGCTGAAGTCTCTGGTCGCCCGTTGGCCGTCGAGGAAGTGCTAGCTTCTGTATAGACGTCCGCTGCCTCTTTAGAGATGGAGTCCTCGAGTGCGATGGCTTTATCTTCACTCTTGTGGCCAGTACCTTCTACTGTCTCCGTAGAGATGGAGTCCTCGAGCGCGACGGCTTTATCTTCGCTCTTGTGGGCATTCTCTTCCACTGTCTCCGTAGAGATGGAGTCCTCGAGCGCGATGGTTTTATCTTCGCCCTTGTGGGCAATCCCTTCCTCAGGTTTGCCCGCTGCGAGTGCGCTGACGTTGTTAGCAAAGCCAAGGACAGGGAAACAGCATGAGAAATTCCATACCTTCCGTCACCGAGCTTGCGCTTTTTTGCGCTCGGGCTCGTACTTTCCGGGTTATTCATATCGCTGGGCCGGAAGCTTATCCTGTGAGCGCACGAAAGCGGTGGTGAGGTGTTCTGGATGGAGGCTGGGAGGCTGGCCCGTTTGCTGGAGTCGGTGGGTTTGATAGCATGAGCTACACGGCGCGGCGAGCGAGCGCAAGGACCACACTAGCGGCAGCGAAAGCCAGAGCAGTCTGACAGTGCGAGGTAGACGGGGACGGCGACGGGAGATTATTGTGCGAAGACGGAAAGTTCTTGGGTGACGACGTAGAGTTTGAGTGAAGAAGAGAAGATCCAGGCGAAGGCGAGATCCTGGGCGGAGATAAGAACCCGGGTGAAGACGACAAGTTCCTACGCGAAGAAGCGAGGATCCTAGGTAGAAATTGGCGGGAGGAGCAAATTTGTAGGGCGCGCAGAGTGGGCGGAGGCGGTGACGTGGATTTGCGGTCAAAAACACTGACAAGATATGGAAGTATTCCCACACAACAATTTTGCATTTCGACGTTCAATTGGATAGCGCATGCATAGCATTACATACAAACAACCCCACCCGCCCGGTGTGAGGAAACTGGCCAGTGTTGTATAATGGAGGACCTCAAATCATCCTTCCTGCACAACACAGATTATGACGGGTCTCGGCATCCTCAAGATCACGAAGTCAACTGTGTTACCCTGTTCCGGTAGCCCAGCCACTTGCATTGCCAATGCTCTACCTAGATTGGCAATTGAGCATTGTCAGAACTCACTGCGTAGTTCTTGATAGAAGAAGCGAATGACGAAGGACTGGAGTAGAGAGGTCCTCTGCCATCGAGGTAGAAGTAGTTCAGCATCCATTTTGACTCGAGGAGGGTGCCGGTGATTGCCAGAGACTGGAAGTCGGTGACAGGAAGGACATCTGATATACCGGCCTTGAAGATCTGTACTTTCGAAATTACGCTTGTCAACGTCCAAATTGTTCATAGAGACAAGGCGATATATATCGATACTACACGCTAAGTACTGATTTGTTGCGGGTGAGGAGCTGATCGACGGCAAATCGGCGTAAGAGAACTGAGTTGATTGTATCAACGAGCGTCTGACTGCAGTATATTAAACGACAAAACAATGAGTAAGCAATAGCAAGGATATGAGAAACTGAGCTGTTTACTAGGAATCTACAATCTCTGCAGGGAACACAACTACACGCAAAGCACGTCAGTTAAGCCGCACCACATATATCAGCCACAAACAAAGCAAGTGTACCAGACTCTTACATAATTGCGTCAATGTTTCTGCAAAACGATATGTTCTAGGGTTTGGAACTAGTAGGTTGGTATATCGTCGTATTGATACTGTTCTCCTACATCACTCCACCGGAGCCGTGAAGACGGACAAGTGAAACCCGAGAAAAAGAGCTGTTAGATATAATAATATGTTATTGACTTCAACTCAGGTCTATTCAATTCATTCCAACGTTTATTCATCTCCAATTAATCCAAGTCTGATTCTCTATCCACCCAGTCATCAACTGCCAAAGTTCATCTTAAGCGCAATACTTGGCTCCTCGCTCTCCTCACTCTCGACTCTTCTGTCCTGCCTCCCGACACCGCCCTCCTTCAGTACTCTCTCCATATACGCCCGTTGCTCCTTACTCAGCCCGGCCACTACTGCTCTAAAAGCGTCTTGGTCCTTGCCAGCAAGTTCAAGCAAGCGGGCTGCGGTCTCACTGGTCGATTTTGGCTCGTTACTTGTTCTTGCTAATAGCGCTGGTATGATGATCTTGCCCGCAAGTTGGCGTTGATCGGGGGTCGGCAATGTGGATATTAGTGCTACGACAGCGTGGGCGAGGGTTGTGCGGCTTTCCTCGAGACCCTCAACATCGGAAGGGTTCGCGAGGAAAGAGAGGACTTGGGGTAGGATCTGGGATGCTAGTGCAGTTTCCACGGGACCCTTCTTAGGGAGAAGCAGAAGGGAGCGGCAGCAGCCTGCTGCTACCTTGCTAGTCATGCGACTACCAAGGCAATCGAAGAGCTCATCAACAAAGCGCTTTATGAGGGGATCCGTAGGCTCAAATGCTCCGGCCGCAGAAGTGAGGAGGATTGTAGTGGCGAGGATGGTGTTCTTTTCGCAGGCAAGAGCAGCGTCGAATTCGCGGCCTTGGGCATGTTTCAAAATGGCGAGGAATTTTGTAAGAGTTGCACGGAGTTGGGTGCTTGATTCTGAGCCGGTGCGGGATTGGAAGGATAGGCTGGTGACGAAGCGTTTGAATATTGGGAGAGATTCAGGAACCACTGTTGCTTGGCAAGGGCCAGTTCCAAGAATAGTGGCAAAGATGTGGAGGACGCAAGCGTGAAGGTCAGTTTTGATGATCGCAGGGAAGACCTGAGAAGCATCGACCAGGGCAGAAAGAGCAGTTTTTAAGAGAGATACTGCTTCCTCGTTGAGTTCATAGCGGACTGCAGCAAACTCTTAGTGACTGACTAATAGAAAGGGGAGCCAGACAACACCTACCTCCTGTCTTAGCGCCATCAAGATTTGGCACCAATCCCGTGAGCACCAGCACCATGATCTTGGTCAACTCAAAGAGCTGGTCGATATCTTCAGATAGACTCTCGTCACCAGGGGTTGAGCTGTAATATTTAGTACAAGTACACTAGAAGTAGATAAGTAGACATACCTTTGATCCCTTCGAGCAGACGGGTGGCCCAAGCACAGGTTTCTTGCGATCTGGACAATAACGGTCTGCACATTCAATCCCTCTGTCAAAACGAGCCGATCAAGCATGTCCATTGTCTCTGAAAACACAACTTCCTGATAAATGGCATGTCCAGAAACTGACGGTCGCAAAATCTTCTTCAACGCTTGAAGTATTTCTAGTATCTGCTCCTTCGAAGCCTGCAGATCGCCTGGGCGCCCTGCTAGTGCTTCAAATGCGAGGCCAAATAGGACGAAAAAGAAGGCGACAGGCTCATCACGATAGTTGATATTGTCGGCTTTCGCGCTACTGGATTGAGTCGATAGCTCGGTCTTTCCATCTAGGGCGTCGAAGACGAAGTCGCTGTCTTCGTCGATGAGGCTTGCAATCGCATCAACTAGATTGAGCCACGATTCCTGGTAAAACTGTACAAAGTTAGTTGATGATCTAAGATAAGAAATGGTAATCGTACTTTGAGTAGTGTTTCTCGATTCAGGGCTGCATATATCGTGTCCAGACTACCAGACATAGACGCCGAACCCATTGAGGAGATGTCCGGTTCGAATCGTAAGCGAGCATACTCACGTAATGACGAGAGCCAAAGTGGTGTGAGTCTGGCGATGTGTGGCTTGAGAACATCAACCAAGTATGTTTGCTCGGCGCTCGCAATCTGCAGTTCGGCCCACGCAGAGAACACCGACATCTTGACCATGACTTGAGCATTTGAGCTGAGGCCTTTGAGATCACCAATTGCTGCGGTCTCTGAATCACCTACATGTTGTCAGCGGAAGACTTTAGCAGTAGATATAGATTGAAACATACTGGAGAAATTCTCAAGGGCGGAGACGAGAAGCTTCAGAATGCGACCCATTCGGTCTACATCCGTCACGATACCAGTTGCAATAAATGTGGCACACACATTCACAGCCTCTGCTGCCAACTCTGGCGAGGAGTCTGCCGCAAATGCCGGAGTGAGAGCAGAGCCGATCTGGGCTTGATACTGTTCTAATAGCGTTACTTCTGGAAAATCTGGGTCTGGAGTTTTGCCGAACAACTATGTAAGAGTTAGCGTGAACTTTCAGGCTTCTGATTTGAATGGAAGCGTACCTTGAGGACCTGGTCGATAATCTTTAATCCCCTTATCCGCAATTGAACGACGCCGGCGGTGGAAGCAGAGAACGCAATACGAACAACATCGGCAATCCTTTGCTGTAAAGCCAGCACAGCAGGCGATTCTTCTCGGAATGCTGCTTCTTTGGTGATCATAGTGAGAAGCTCACTCAAGCAGTCCATGCCAAAAGTTCGAACCTGCCACTTCAATAATTCCTGGCTCGTTTGAAGGGAGCTACCAGTATCCCCACCAGCGGCGTTCGAAGCGTTCGCAAATCCAGCAACCTCATCGTCTTGAATGTCTAGACCCCCGCTCTTCGGTTTTGTCTCGATCTTTTCTTCCGCTTCCGCTACTCGTTTAGTCTTGGTGAGGACAGTTTGGCATCGTTGAACCCAGGCCGCCGTATCGGTGAGTCCGGTTTGTTGTAGCCAATTGCGAAAGATGTTTCGAACAACTTCGTGCTCAGGTAGTCTGTCTAGTACGTGCCAGAGCTGGTCCTCCATACCCGGGTCCCCAGCTCGAATAACCTCGTCAGTATTGCGTCTCATCAGATTGTAAACTCCATCGACACCCATATCGCTAATTTGTGCAGAAGTGCTTTCCACCGCATGCTGTAAATGTTTGACATAGACGGAAAAGTTCATGTGTCCTGGCGCATATAAGGAGATGTGTTCCTGGCACTTGAGACTTTCTATTACGACCAAGTCATCGGCTTCAGTATTGAATAGACTTATGAGGGTCATGATCATATCTCGTGCTTTCGCCATATCCTGGAGATCAGGGCCGAGCACGTTGACAGTGCTGTCGATACAGCGAGCAATAACGGCCGGAGATGGTAAATCGACCTCGATGTTTGACGAAGCCAAAGAAGCGGATTCGTCATTGTGTGTATCTGCTGCGTACAGCTGGGCTAGCATGCCGAGTGTACTAGTGACATAGCCAGAGAAGGTGAGCCCAGCTGAATCAGCTACCCTCGAAAGACTTTCTAAAGCCCAGAAGTGTACAACTGGATGTGGGTCGTTGCTCAAAGACATCAATATGGAAAGGATGTTCTTGAGATGAAAGCCTGCTGCCATACCACCAAGCTGAGAGTGGATGCAGCCTAAAGCAATCGCGTAGCCCGAACGGGCATTTGGCTCACGATTTGCAACAATCCTGTCTACCAAGTAATTCACTTCGGTACCCGTAACGGCATTTCCAGAGCTATTACATAGGCGACCTAGGGCTTCGGCGGCAATGTTACGCACATATGGATCTGGAAGTATGATGAAAACCTGCACAGGTTAATCTCAATACTATGGTCCCGCTCATAGACAATACTCACATGCAACAGCTCTTGCATGACCTTCTCCACTGCAGATCCTTTTAGCAACCCTGGGGCAGATCGTGTTTCCTTCACTGCTACTTTCAGGGCAGCAAGCACGGCAAATGCGATGTTCACCATCATCGCGGTTTTCCGATTGCTGTCCCTTTGCAAACTGTTCGCAGAAAGGAATGAAGTCATCTGTTCTAGTATACTTTCTTGTATTTTAGCGGTCTGTAGAGGCAGACATATGGCAAAAAGTTGCAATGCCGAATTTACGACCTGAGTAGCAGGGGGATCTGGTAGGTCGGCAGCGTCGTCTGATGAGCCGAGATATAGGGATATTGAATCGTGTTCGCGGGCGCCGCAGATGGGTGAAAGTAGCTAGCAATAGTAAGTTATCTGCTAATGGGTATATGTCCACTCGAACATACAGTGCGATCAATCGTGGCGTCGGGACCATGCCTTGTGACCCAGTGATGGCGAGCTCCGGTATCGTGCTCTCCTGGTAAGGGCTGAATATCGAAGCCTCTCACAAGGCCAGTTACGCCAAAGCCGTAATTATCAGCTACGTCCCAGATGCTCTCAAAAGTGCCGGCAGAACTGGCAATGGAGGTACTTAAAGAACTGGGCGTGTAGTTGTCCGGATCTGCGAAGGATGATACTGCAAAGGGCAGTAGGTTTGTTTGAAGAAGGACCTCGCTGCTCCCTGCAGGACTCAATTCTACAAGCTTCGTATAACATTGCAGAACCCTCCGCCGAACCATAAGATCAAAGTCGTGAAGTTGCAGAGCCGGTGACAGTCTCTGAGAGATATCATCCGTGGTCTTCTTGTTTGGTAGCGTGTTGAGAAACATTGTAGTGTTCTGCAGCATCGCAGCCAGTCTTTTTGTGACGTCCAACGTTAGCAGCCTACTGTTGAACTCCAAAAACGTCAGTATAGACCCCAAAGCGCACTCTCGCACGTGAGCGAGGAAGCTGAGTTCCAACATATTTCGTTGCACCATATTGTCTTTATTCAAAGGCTTCGGTAGTGCATTCTTCCACAGAAGTAGTAGTTGCGAAAGGTGTATCTTGACGAAATTTGGCCCCAATGTCATTAACCCGCCTATCAGGATCCAGGCCACTTGAATTTGCGTTGAAGATATCCGCAGGTCAGAATTGCTGCTGGATTTAAGCAGAGACGTTGCCTGTGAGAGGACCCTTGAATTGACATCCACTGAGCCATGTAGCGGCTGGGCAGTTGAAGTGCTTAAGACAGCCGAAAGGCCATTTGCAAGACCAACACATCTTCTGGGAGACTGACGGGCCCCTGCAAGAAGCGCAAGTTCGCGATTCACACTGTTCATGCATATGGTGACCGAAGGTAGTAACTGTAGAGGGCAGGCAAGCACAAATGAACGGAGACATGCCGATGCATAGACTTGGACGGTGTAACTTGGATGCTGAAGCACTTGGAGTAGACCATCCCTAGTGGCATCCGCGATGGTGTTGGCAGCGGATCCAAGGCTTTTGAGCAATGAAGAGAGCGTGCTGAGAGCTCCGATTAGAGTGTGCTTCGATGGTTCTGGTCGCTCCTTTAGGACCTGGGGATAATCTCTGAGGATCTCATTGACAAGAAACCTAGCGGCATTGAGTTGTCCCGCTTCCCCGAGCATCTCGCGACCAACTACGGTCTCCAATATAACAGCGACGTACTTCCTCGTACTCAGCGTGCGGTACCGACTGTGAACGATACTAGAGTTACTTAGGACCTCCATGAAAAAATGGCGCGCAATCTCGGGATATTTGGCCTCAACAACGTTCTCACCCAATGCCTTCAGCGTCTTCATGTAACAAATGGCAATCCCAGCTCTTGCTCGGTTTCCCGTGGCAGGCCGACAGTAGTGGGTTGATAATGTCTTGAGTAGACTCGACATGGTGAATGATAGTTGAGTGGCTGACTTCTTGGGCGCAGGGGATCCAGGGCGCTCCATGACATCCTCGTCTCCGTCCATATCGGTCGGTTTTTTGCTCTTCTTCTTCATTGTCTTTGATCTCGCCAACGGGATTTCGATAGGTGCAGTTTCAGAGTAATTCTTAATGAGCGCCGCACTTACACAAGAGGCAGCAGCATGTCTGACCGTCGAAGAGCTGCTCTCGATTGTTTTCCAGATAGAGCTTAGTAATTTATCGAAGTCGTTCGAGTTGTCGAAGTAAGGGGTATATCGGACCAGCTGCTCCAAGCAAAAGCAGGCATTTGTCTGCACAAGCAAAGACTTGTCGCTCACACATATGGTCCGGCACTGCTTCCAGGCATCCCTCGCAACGAACTCATCGGCAGATGGTCCAATCCCCTTGAAAACTTTGCCCACGGCCTTGAACAGAGTCGCCCTGAGGCCGGTGTAGTTCTGCGCAAACTTGACGAGTCGTAAAAGAGACGTAGCGACCAGGGGCGAGATACCAATAGCACTGTCCCCAGCGGCCTCAAAGACAGCACCTAGACAGTGGGCTGCCGCATGCTTCGCCCTTACGTCTTTCTCGCTCTTCCCAGCAGTATTGAGGATGCCCACTAGCTCATTGACGGACTCAAAGAGCAGCTTCCGGTCCCCCTTTTCAAATATTCCAGAAAATGCTCGTCCCAGGTTGTTGCGAATTACTCGAGTAGGGGCGGGGGACGCAAGACCGATGATCTTGAAGAGCTGCTTCTTGACGTAGAACTGGTGGGCCGTAGCGCCGTCAGCGTCGAGGGAGGCGACATGGCGCGCAAGGTCGGCGGTGAATGTTAGCAAGTATAGGTCTTGCTGCTCCGACGGGAGTGCGTGTAGCTTCTGGATGTCGAGCTCAGGGTTCGACAACGTCGTCCCGTTTGTGGGCGGTGGGTCCGGGGCTGCCATGGTCGCTACGCAGGCCTCGCGGGCATGTCACAGTGGGTGTCGAGAATGCCGGAGAATGCGAGTCGCATAGCGGGGCGGCCGTGGATATCAGCTGTCGCGACTGTTGGCCTAAGGGTGAGGTGTGATGCCATGCGGCGGTAGCGGCGACACCTCCGAGTCGCCAAGAAGTTCGACCCCTTCTCGAAAATGTTTCGAATGCCAATAACGAAACATCCGCCCCAACCACATTGAACCCGACATGTCAGCACCATTCCGTCGTCTCGTTGGGCCCGCCCGCCCTCTCGACAGCTTCGTCCAATGCGTCTGCCGCTGTCCTGTGCGGCCCTCGAAAGTCTGCCGGTACGAGCAGACGCGGGGTTTCTCGAGCTCACCAACCCTATGGTCAGGCCACTCGTACGTGACCATAGCGTATACCGACTCATGAGGGTCTCAATTGACACGGCACAGAAAATGGGCGACGACCAAGCACGACAAGGCTAAGAATGATGCTGCGAAGAGCAAACAGCGCGCGAACACGACGAAGGACATCACTAATGCCGTTAAATGTTCGTTGAGCCTCAATGCATCTATCCTAAGCTTCGATTTCTGATATGCGCAAACAGTGGGCGGACCAGATCCAAATATGAACCCTCGCCTTGCCCTCGCCATATCCACCGCAAAGAAAACCGCCGTTCCGAAGGCTAGCATAGAAGCTGCCGTTGCGCGGGGTCAGGGCCTATCAGCGACCGGAGCGGCTCTCGAGTCTGTCTTTGTCGAAGCGATATTACCCCCGTCAGTCGCGGCCGTGCTCGAGTGTCAAACAGACAATAAACTTAGGCTACTGGCGGAACTGCGGCTGTTGATCAAGGAGGCGGGAGGGGCCGTGTCGCCCATTAGCTACATGTTCGAGAAGAAAGGTCGGATAATACTGCAAAAAAAGGAGGACGTAGGAGTTGATGAGGTGTTCGAGGCAGCACTGGAAGCAGGAGCGCTGGATGTGGTTGAAGACGAAGAAGGAAGAGTAGTGATATACACCGAACCCGCGCAGACGAGCATAACAGCGACGAGGCTTGCGAAAGAACTCGAAATAGACATTGAGGAGGCTGAGATCATATGGGACCCGAACGAGGACACAAAGGTACCGTTGGACGACGAGGGGGCGGCGAAGGAGCTCGTCAACTTCCTAGATGCGCTGCAAGATGTGGCTGGTATTCAAGGAGTGTATACTAATTGGTCGAAGGGAGCGATATCCGAGGATCTGTGGGCGGAGCTGCGGAGTAAAGTGGCCGTGTGATGGCGCCGTCTGCTATAGCTCGCTGTAATATACAAGGTGTACAATACTGTACATATCGTGCTCCAATCGACCAACTGGGCAGTGGATAACTCTCTACCCTAGGCAAAATATTGAGGAGAGGATTGGACATCGTATCCCATCATTCACCAAGAACACTTGCTACTTGACAGACTTCCTCATCCAAAGCAAAGCTAGCAAGAAATCAGCAAAGTTCACCATAGATAGAGAGTAGTTTTACTTGCTGGCCCTGCCATGCATTTCCAATTCCAATATACCTTTTTTTCGTAGTCCATCGTACACTAGAGTACATATCGAGCCGCCCAAACTCCAAACCACCCAACCGCGAATCGCTTCTTCCATTTGCCACCCTCCCCAAGCCATATATACACGCTCCCCCGCCCTTACTCATTCATTCATTCCCGATTTTGCAGTCCCTGCATCCTGGCCTGCTCCATCTCCCTCGCCCTCTTGACCTCCAAATTCCTCGCCTTCAATCGCTCCAGCTCCTTCTTGATATCCTCCCTATCGTATGGAATCTTGTGCGTTTGCTCGGGCTTGGGCCAAAAGTCTGGCACCGCGAAGCGCCCGTCGAGGTTCGTGCCGAAGTAGTACATGACGCCGATCGGGAACAGGATGTACATGCCGAACTAGATGGCGAGGCGGGTTAGTGTTGGTTTGGGGGAGGAGGGGGGCGGGAGAAGAGGCGTACTTTGAAGACTTCGAGATTGGGGCCTCCCATTTTGGAAGTGGGCGGTCGGCGGTCGGTGAAGATTGGACTGTGGTTTGGGGGCGTGGTGGGTAGAGTGGTGGTGGAGTGATGAGGTGGAGAATTGTTGCGGAGATGGGGAGATGGTTCGGAGATGGTGCGATTAGATCATGTCGATGATGTAATACACAGCTTCGACTTCCCCGCCCGTGAAGTAATTGTAGACATTACATTCACGGAGACGCTGTAACCTCCATGGAAAGAAAAATACCTTTCAAATACATCGTACATGCAACACCAAGAGAGATAGCGAATAGTTCTCCAAGATCCAAACGATGCCCCAATTGACCTATCACAGCGCCGTTATCCCGCTCGCGTCGAGAACTCCGAATTGCCTCGGCCCAAGCTGACTTACTCTTCCACAAGCCGTCATCCTTCAAAACATCCTAACATCAGTGTAGACCTCTTTCAACCCTTCTCTATACACCCTTTGCATCCCATCTCAGTTCCAGACCTTTTATCATGTCTTCAGACCCCATCACCATCTCCTACCAAGGCAAAATCGCCATTATCACCCTCAATCAGCCGAAGAAGCTCAATGCGCTGAACCAAGATGGATACTACCAGCTCGCGACCGCGATGCACACAGTCGCAGCCAGAGATGATATCTACATTACCGTCTTGACAGGGAATGGGCGGTTCTTTTCTGCGTAAGCCATGCCTCCCAGTCCTTCCTGCCGTTCCCAAACCGGCACCGTTTATCCTGTGCTAACGCAACATTTGTACAGTGGCGCAGACGTGTCAATCGGCAGCTCCGGGCCCGCTTCCAGCTCGCCCGCCGACCTACGCCGGTTCTGGCTCCAGAACTTCGTCACGAATAATCTCCACATCACACAGGCTTTCTACGCGCACCCCAAGATCCTCGTCACCGCGTTGAACGGCCCCGCGGTCGGTCTCTCGGCTGCGCTTATAGCGTTCTCAGACTTCATTTACGCCGCACCGCATGCATACCTGCTCACACCCTTTTCCTCGCTGGGTCTGGTTACCGAGGGCAACGCATCGGTGGGCTTTGTCCGGAGACTGGGTATCAGCAAGGCGAATGAGGCGCTCATTATGAGCAAGCGGATCTCGATCGAGGAGCTGGTGCATACGGGATTCGTGAACAAGGTGTTCGACGTGGGGTCCAAGGACAGTCCTAAATTCCTAGCGGAGGTGCTGAAGGAGGTTCACGACAGGCTTGGTGAGCATCTGAACAGCGACAGTTTGATCGGGATCAAGGCGTTGATTCGGAGGCCGGAGTTAGATGTGCTGGACAAGCAGGGCGTAGAGGAGGTATTTGCGGGACTGCAGAGATTCTTGAAGGGTGTGCCACAGGAGGAGTTCAGGAAAATGGCGAGCGGGGAGAAGAAACATAAGCTGTAGATCTGTAACCAGATGAGTTGTATAATGATATATTGGCTAGCGCATGTAAATCAAGCATTGCGTGTATCGACTCTCTCATCCAAGTGACACACCGCCCTCGGTAGCCATCAGCTCTCCGCTAACCTGGTCATCTTTACCCGGTGTATTGGGGTTGGCGGAATTCGGACTATGAGGGTCTCTGTACTGGCCGTCGTCTGGAGGCGGCCGTCTCTCCTGAGCTTTCTTCCTTTCGTCGGCCTCAAGATGGCTGATGTAGCTCGAGTAGCGCAAGGACGCAAAAAGGATGAAAGCCGAAACCGCAACTGTAATTGCAGCTCGTCGCGTCAACACCCATCTCAGCCCTTCGACCTCGCTGCGCGCGTCTGAATTCAATACAACGGTGATCTTGTAGTTGAGTTCCTGGATCTGCGACAAGATTAGTTTAGTACAACATCCTCCTGACGTGAAAACGCACCTTGGTATCCATCGTCCTCTGCTCCTGCCGCACCGCCATCTTCCTATCGTCGAACAGCCCCTTTAACTCATCCTTCAGCGACCCCGTCTCCTGGGTCAGCCGCTGATTCAGGATATCGAGCTCGTGCTGCACTTGATTACGTTCCGTCCTCATCTTCTCCGTCTCATTCTTCCGGTTATTCCCGACTTCCGTCCGCAGTTCGCTACACGCCGCCCGGAACAAATACGTCTCGTTCTCGACGTTGGATTTGCTCACCAGCCCGTCTCGCGCGAGCTCCATGTTATCCGCAAGTATGCCCCGCACCGCCTTCATAACTGTGACCGCTTGTTCTTCCGAGAAGCCACTCTTCGCGAGATCTTTGACCAGCCCGTAGGTGTCAAAGTGGTGCACGTATGGCGGGGTCTTGAGGTGGGGTGGTTTGCGCTGCTCTTCTTCGGCTGGCGAAGGCATATGCAGGACTGTATCTAGGGGCTTCGAGTCGCCGACCATAGGTGCCTCAGGGGCAGGTGTTGTAGGTGCGGATTCGGGGGTATTAAGAGTGGGTTGAGACGACGGGCTGGTGGGGGTCGCTGTTGCTAGTTCCTCCTCTTCCTCCTCTTCTACAGGTTCCGAAGAGCTCTTTTTGGTTTCGATTTTAGCTGGCTCTTCGACTTTCGAGGCCTCTTGATCGCGCAGATGCGGAGCTATTTCGTGGGCTTTGCCATAGCGCTGCACCGGTCCTTGCGCATGAGGAGTGGTCGTGGCTAGGCTTCGCGACAACGGCGCTGTGCGAGTTGCAATACGGGTTGCAGCCCGGGAAGCCTTCAGTGGCCTGAATAGCATTGGCCATAGAAATGGCAGGCGGGGCGTGGACATTGCGCTGAGTTTGTGAGACACGGTGCTCCGAAAGAACGAATTCCAAGTTCGACAAAGGTGACAAGCGCCTTGGCAGGTCATCGGCTTAACCCACTCCACCACGACCAAACACACTGCCTATATACGAAGGGTTTCGTTTTGTTGGAGTTCTTAAGTGAAGACTGAAACTACCATGGCACCTTTTTCAAATGCACACAGGGCAATACTATACAAAAAATGATCAAAATAGCTCTAGACGGTTTCCCATTCTGCTCGAGTTGAATGACACAGGGTGTGTGCCTTGTTGCTGAGTATGATCACCAAATCTCGTATCTAGAACAAGAAGAAATAGCAATGAATGGCTTCCTTGCTTGTACGCTTTCCTGGGAGCTTCTTCGATGGTGACCAGAATATCCTACTCCATTTCCTACGATGAGTTCTAGACGGCACAGACTGCTCTATGTCTTTTTGAAACGAGTGGGCGAATGGGGAAGCATGTCTGCTTGAGCTATTGCTGGGGTAGGACACATATGTTACAAACGACCATCTCCAATCTGGGCAGCATAAGAGCTCCGTCTAGCCTTAGGAGATAATCTTGGGCGAGTCCCAGAATGGAACGGTTGCCGGATCTGATATTCTCTTTGTGCTTCAGTCTGGTCAGTTTCGTTTCCAAGCTCACAGCTCTAATCTTGACGTCCTTAACAGGACTGTCTAATTTACCATTGCCACTGGCCGCTTAGGGTAAACACGATAGTATCACTAGCGATTTCATTGAGGAGACTTGGCTGGGAACTATGCACGCATACTTTCTTTTGGAGGAAGTTATGTTAAGTAACTACGCTTTGTGCTAGCTCCCCAATTGTAAACGTAAGTTGAAACTCTGGTTTTGCCACTTGATGGCACTAAGTTGCAGAAGGCATCCCCGCCGTTAAATACAGCCCCAAGCATGTGCTAGAGATTAGAAAGTACTAGAAGGAGCCAATCTCAGCGATCTCACACGACCATTAGCAGCTCTTGTTCTTTACGAGTCGTTGCCATGTGACAGGCGGCATATTGACCACGTTCTCAAAGAAAGCCACCAAAACCGGGTCCAGCCCGAATTGAGCCGCCAGCTTCGCCCACTCATCAAGCGGGAGCACAACCGCATCGTCTCCTGTCTCGGCATCGATAAACGACTTGATGTTGGCCATCGGAATATCGATGTCACCGCTCTCATGAAGGTAGCGCACTTTTGTGCCTTCCATTGTGACGTAGATCTCCCGCAGCATGCTCTCTACCACGCATTCGAGTGGCACAAGGTTCATGACTCCGCGGAGATTTTGTGAGAGCGGCACGGCGTTGGTGACTTTGCAGTATTTAAGCAGGTTGCGTATAACCTCCAGGTTAATATCGTCTGGCGGCGAACCCCCATTCTGTACACTGGTAGGGCGATGAATCCAGATAGGCCACTTTCCACCGCTGCTCCGCTCATGGATCTTCTCTAGGTATCTCTCGCTCGCCCATTTGGATGCGCTGTAGCCGTCAAAGGCATCGGGCGGAGGCGGATACCGTGATGCTGATTCCTCTCCAAACTCATCCAGCCCCGAGTACTGTAAGACGCTTGCGGTGGATACGTAATGAACGGGAGTCTTCTTCCCGACTAATAGGCACATATCCACAATCTCCTTGGTGGCCTGCAAGTTGACCTTTCGCAGAGACTGATATGTCTTGAGGTGAGAAGTGTCGGCTCCATTGTGGATGACGCGATCTGCTTCTCCGAAGATAGTACGGACCTTGACCTCGTCCAGGCCTAGATATGGAAGGGTAAGGTCACCCTCGTGCAGGACAACTTTGCGATTACCGAGGAGTGGGAGTGACGACCCACGGGCGCTCGCATTTCGCACTGCAATGCAGTGAATCTTCTTAATGCTTGGGTCGGCTATCAAGGCCTGCAGGAAGCCTTGACCCAGCAAGCCCGTTGCTCCGGTCAGTACCACCACCTTTGGCGGCGCTGGGCGAGAATCAATTGCTTCCTTCAGTGCCGATATTGTCGCTTCTGGGATTTCCGTTTCCAAGTCCCAGTCGAACGTCTCTAACTCCGACTCCCTCTTATTATTATCGATGCGTCTTGCCATGGACCCTAAGGTGCTGGACTCAAACATATCCACAAAGGGGATCGTGAAGCCAAAACTCTCCCGAATATGCGCTTGAAGCCGCAAAAGGAGCATAGAAGTCCCACCGACTTGGAAAAAATCGGTGTCCGCCCTGATGCGATGTAATTTCGTGACACTCTTAGAGATGAGGACTTCCCACATCTTCTTCAACTGCACCTCTGTTTCTGTCAAACTACCGGGATTATCATTCCAGACGTCAGAAAGGTTGGAAAGTTCTGGAAGTGGCAGGGCAGCGACTGCTCTACGGTCTAGCTTTCCTGAGCTCATCATAGGCAGTTCCTTCACAGCAATCGTGGCGGCGGGCCACATATACTGCGGCAGAGGGAGACTGGACGATAGCTGACTCAAGAGATGCTGCTTCTCAGCCTCTGGTGGGCTATGCTTTGGGTCGAACCGAACATGGGCAACCAGAAACTCGGGGCTCTGGGGCGATGTCCGGAGGACTGACACGACAGCGTCGCTCAACATCCCGTTAGACTCCTTAAGCATAACACTTTCTACCTCCTGGAGGTCGATACGCAGCCCTCGAAGCTTGTGCTGGGTGTCTCCCGAACTACGGCCTTCGATCAGAAGACCGCCGTCCTCGCGCCATCGACCTTTGTCGCCCGTGCGGTGGATTGCAGCCCAGCCGTTGGATTTGAATGATGCTGGAGCACGCGGATCAGGCAAGAACTTCTCGGCCGTCAGCGCAGCGTTCCCTAGATAACCGGACGCAACACCTGCTCCGCTGATGTATATCTCGCCTTGGAAGCCTGGAGGGACGGGTCGGAGCTGGTCGTCCAGTACATAGACGGAGTAGTTGGGGAATGGCCCGCCGACAGCGGGAGACTTTTCACCGCTCCCGTAAAAGAGCTCCATGCCAGTGGCGATGAAGGTGATCTCCGTGGGTCCGTACATATGGATGAAGCGAGGCCGGGGCTGAGGGCCTAGAGCGGCCTGCAGCTCAAGCACAGTGTTGGAGCCAGGCTCGCCGCCGCACATGGCCGTCTTCCATCGTTTAGAGCGGGCAAGTGCCTCAGGGCTTCCGTACCGCAGCCAGTTGCTGTATTCAGATGGCACGCCACAGGTGACGGTGACACCCTCGTTGTCGATGATGTCGGTGATGGCTCCAGCATCTACACGCATACCTCGTGGGACAATGCACACGGTTCCCCCGTAGCAGAGTGCAAAGAAGGACTGAAGGTAAGCCATGTCGAACCCGGATGAGCTCTGTTGGAGAACTGTATCACGTTCCCACGATTTGTACAAAGGTGGCACGAACTCGCCCCAATTTTTGAATCCGCCGTGTTTGAGGACAATGCCTTTGGGGACGCCTGTAGATCCACTGGTGTATAGGATCATGGCGGGGTCCTCGGCATTTGGTAGCGACAGAGGCACGCTTATCTGCCCCTTTTTGGGCACCACCTGTTCGACATTGATAATATTTCTTGTGTCATGAGCACTAAGCGTCTTGATAGCCTGTTCTTCAGTATCGTCATCCACGAGGATAAAGCTGGCTTTACTGTCTTCGGTCATGTCGGCAAGGCGCTTGACGATCGTGCTGGCGTCAAAGGGCACGCAGACTGCCCCGGCGCTGAAAACACCAAGCACCGAGGAGAGCCAATTGGGGGTTGGCTCCTGGTACACTGCCACCACCGAGCCAGCGGTACACCCTTCAGACCGAAGAGCTGCGGCGATTGCTTGAGACTTATCTATCATCTCACGGTAGGTCATCGACTCGCCACCATATGGCAGCTTGAGAGCCACCTCGTTCGGATTGGATCGTGCAATGGCATAGATTCGACCCACGATCGACTCGTACGGCCATTGAGATGGCACAGCTTCCTCTGAAGTTCCTTGCTATTAGAAAATGGATAGACTCGAAGGAGGAGGAACTAGACTAACTTCTGCCAAATTGAAGGGCACGCTCGATGTCCTGCGTCTCAAACATGTCCGGCTCCATAAAGGTGATGTTAGGAGTGCTGACAAACGATTTTACTAGTTTCTCGTAGCTTTTGAGCAAGCATTCAGCGTCCTGCTTAGAGTACATGTCCTCGCGGACAATAAGCATCAGATGACAGTCGCCGTTACCGGCATCATCTATGATGTCCAGAGAGACGTCATATGGCAGTTTTGAGGCCTGGAATGACAAGAGTTCAAGTTCACAGTCACCCCAGGACTGCTTCTTACGCATCCCTTGGCGATAGTCGAAGAATGTCTGGAAGATGGGCGCGTGAGTTGCTGAACGGGAAACACCGAGACTATTTATCATTGTTCATGTCAGCCAATTGGTTCTACAACCTTTGAAGTGATCACAAAGCAGAGTGACTTACTCATTCAAGAGGACCTGGAAAGGCACGTGTGAATGGGCCAGTGCGGTGTTGGCCTTGTTCTTCGTTTCCTGGAGAGCGGCTTCAAATCTTTGCAATACATTATTGGAGAAGCGCAGAGGTAGGAGGTTAATGTACGGCCCCAGGCTTCCTAAGGCACCTTCGTGAGATCTATTGGCATCGACAATACCAATGCATACTTCCTCCACATCCGCAACTCGCGAGAGAAGGGCACGGAACGCCGTCAAGAAAAAGTGAAACGGTCTGATCTTGCAGCGTCGACAGATATCCCAGATGAGGGATTTTGTCGCGGAGTCAATTCTCATGTCGATTCTATGATTCTCGTATCGGGACTGGACCGGGCGACTAATGGCCGACGAGATACGTAGAACCGGCATGGGAGGCGGGCAGGATGCCAACTCCTTCCTCCAGAAGCGCAGACCCTGTTCAAGTTCGCCAGCCTTGAAAGCCTCAAGCTGGGCTAGTGCGAAGGCTGGATATTGGCAGATAGCGCTACTGTCAGTAATTGACGCGTCGTTCTCATATAACTGGAGCAGCTCTCGCGTGAGGACCGCCGAGGATACCCCATCCAGGACTAAAGAGTGCGTACCGAAGAGCAGAAAGTGGGTGGTGGGAGATAGCTCTAAGAGAATCACTCGCAGACATTCTCCGCGCTCGAAGTCATAACAGTAGTTCTGTAACTCATCCGCCACGACGGTGGCTTCTATATCCTTCGAGATGCGCCGGCGCTCCAGACACAATTGGCTCGTTTCCATGATTCCTTGTTTTGGCTGTCCGTCTATAGTCCTGAAACACGTACGTAGTGACTCGTGACGCTGTCCGAGACCTACAACCGCCCTCTCTAAGTCTGGGATGCGGAGTGGTCCTGTTAGGCGGAATAACCCGGTATGATTCAGTCCAGCCTTGTCGGCTAGAAACGTCAAAACAAACCAAAACATGGTCTGGCCGAAGGACAGCTCCATCCACCTTTCGACCACAGGCTGTGGCACTTGCAAGTGGTTGTCTTCATTGCTGGTATTTGACGAGCTCTTTGGAGCGATGATGGATGTATCGGTGTCTGGGGTATACATAATCTCAAAGCTAGAGGTGCTGCAAGACACATAAGATGCATCGGTGGTAGGCGAATCATGCCCATTGGTTCCATTGGGCAATTTAGACTCCTGAGAGTGAGGAATCTGAGGCTGAGCCGTGTCACCACCAGCTTCGGCTATAACATTTGGGATGAGGGCAGGGGATAAAGTTTCCACACCCGTGGATATGAGTTGGCCAATGGACAGGCCACTGAGAATCTTCATGACAGGCAAGTTCACGTTAACTGTCTTCAGCCACCAAGTTCGGATTTCCACAGCAAGTAGAGAGTCGAGGCCGATGTTATCCAGGTAAAGGTCCATGAAGTTGGAGTCATCCAGATCAGCACCGCCTTGAAGCTGGAAGAGCGAACAGATGAAGGGTTTGATGGCGTCTATCAGGATCTGTTCTACTTGGTCACGGGTCTTTGCAGGAACAAGTAGAGCCTTCACCGAAGCCTTCGTCACTGATGTCTTAGATATGTCGGTAGTGTCACCATTGCGAATAAAATGTGTAGCAGTTGGGTTGTCAAACCAGTACGGCAGCTTCTCCGGATTCGAGCTAACTTTGTGCAGCCCCATTGCGACTTCGAGATGTCCCGACAAATTTCCTGAAGCTGACCGAGCACGTCCAGTGACGACAGCCTCTGCAAACAGTTGCCTGAAGTCTTGCTCTGCTGTGAGAGAATACCCCGACGTGCGCGGGAAGTTTGTCTTGGTCCTATCACTCTTCTCGGAGACGTATCCAACGCCCAATATAGGCGCAATATGAATGACCGAGGCAGCAAGACCGCGCCGCCGTCGTTGCTCAGCGATACTAGTCATAAACATATTGGCGGCTGAGTAATTAGCCTGGCCGGGGTTTCCCGTAACGGCAGTGAGGGAGGAGAAGACGATGAAGAATTCAAGGTCGCTATTCTGAAACATCTTGTCAAGGTGTATGGTGCCCTGCACCTTGGGCCGACAGACTTGTTTCATGGCATCGAGGTTCATATTCCTGAGAGTTGTATCCATCAGGACCATCGCACCGGATGCAACACCTCCGATTGGTGGCATGGCGGAACAGATGTCGCGATGGAAAGACTCGGTCTGGTTCATATCCGTGAGATCAGTGGAGTGTACTTTGACAATGCCTCCGAGAGATGCCATCCGCTCTAGCCATGACGGAGAGACATTCGGCCTGCGGCTAGTCATGACAATGTATTTTGCACCTCGGCCAATCATCCACTCGCAAAGGGATAGTCCAAGACTTCCAGTGAGTCCAGCAAGCCAAAATGTTTTGGAATCAGAGAAGAGCTTCTGGTCGTCGATGGGTCGGATCTTGACAAAAGCGTCACAGATTCCTTCCCATTCGACAATAACCGACCGCTGTGCCTTCTCGTCGAGGTTTGGATCAAAAGTTGTAGTCGCTTCTGATATATGGCTGATAGGCACAGTGCGAATGTCTTCATTGATGGAAGTCATATCTCCCTGAGCATGCTTAACAGCGGCAAGCAGTCGATTGTGTAAGTCGGGTCCGGCGATGCGAGCATTGGTAGCCTCGATATGCGCCTCTTTGCCAAAACTATCAGCAATGGAAACGACTCTGCATTGCGATGGAAGATGCGAAATGATACGACCAGCGGTGCTCGTAGGATCCATTTGATGTCCCCCATCACAAATCAAGAAGACCGAGGCATTCTTAGGCAAAAGACCCTGAATGACGCGGGCAGGGGCTTGAGGGTGAATTAGTAACCACCCAAGGAAGTCACATCTTTGACTACTCATGATTGAAGTGACAATTGTCACGTCCACTTGTCGGTGTCTGGCCTCTCTCTTCAGGATCGTTGCAAAAGCGGGCTCGGGCTCGTATACTACGAGGTGATCGCCTTGGGACAGATCACTAATCATATCTATAGCGAGAATGTTCAACGCAACAAGGCTTAGGAAACGTGCTTTGGATTCTGAGTTTTTGAGAAGAAGCCTGCCTTTGCTTACTGGCACAGGTGGCAGGTTCTCGAGAGGACGAATTGTCGACGAAATCTGTCCTGACAGCATAACCTGGATAGTGCTCTTATTGTTTCTTCCGAGACTGATGTAGGCGTGTCCCAAGCTTTTGATCTGCCGGGTCAAAAGTAGAGAATGCGTGACCTGGAGTGTGTCTGAGGTGGCTTGCTGTTCAACTTCTTCGACGCAGTATTCTCCGCGTTCCTTGTCTAGCCTCATTACGACACCGATTTTGTTTTTATGGTCACTTTCTTGTCCTACAATTCCAACTTTCCTGTAGATTGGACGCCGAGCTGAGTTGTAACGGTCGTTCATGTCCTGATTGGGAATAATGCGTGGAATCAGCATCTGGCCATATTTGTCAAGCACCAGCTCCCGCTCTACAGTCATGAGTATAGAAGGTGTGCTGTCTTGGTTCTCCCGCCGTGGAGCCCAGGTTACTCCAGCTTTGAAACGAAGAAGACCCTCCGCGATAATTGTCGCATCTAGGGCGCCGGCATCTTCGAAATCCAGAAATTGGAAGGAGAGCGTGGGAATCTCAAGGAGCGCCGAGCGTACCATTCCTACCGTCACTGCAAGGTTGAGACACCCAGAGTTAGCATGTTACCCATCTAATAATCCATTCAGAAGTTGGCTGACTTACTATTGGCAAAGGGATTTTCAGCTCGTCGCCCCTGAGTAACCCAGAATACAGACCCAGCGCTATGAAGTATAGTTTTCATGGACTCGAAGTCCGCGTCGGTGATATTCCGGAAGAAAGGCTCGTCCACATCCGAGAGACTCAGAATTGTCGTCTCGGGTGAGAGAGGCATATTAAGGTGCACTAGATCGGCAAGAGCACTAACGAGAGTAACACTGGAAAAGTAATCCTGCAGAAGGAGCTTCAACTGGCTAATGAGTTTCGAGGTTGTAAGAGAGCTCCCGCCGACGAGTATCAGTGCTCGCATCACAGGGGCAACCGCGGTGCCAGGCGCTACATTCGAGTCTAATGCTTGCGCGGGGATCGATAGTGGGTTCCGGAGGAAACTAACACGTGCGTCTACTGCCTGCGATACGAAGACGGTGTTTGGGGTCCATAGGGGATCAACGATAGGAACAAGGGAATCGCAACCGGAAAATCCAGTATCACGCAGAAGCTCATTCCACTCGGCCACCGCTAGGTTAGGCCCTAAGAAGCGGCCATCGTCTTTTGCGCCTAACCACCAGCCTGGGAACGCACCAAATATAGTACCAAGGCGCGCGGTATCGTTGTTCACTCCTTCGTTGACCACGAGATAACCTCCTGGCTTGAGCAACCGTCTTGCATTTTGGAGAGATTGCCGCATCACTGGGGTAGCATGCAACACCTGAGACGCGATAATTAGATCGTAGGCTTGCGCAGTAAACCCTTGCTTCAGCGGGTCCTTGCTGATATCCAGTACTTTGTATGTTATCCGCGAGGACGATAGCACGTTGTTGAAGTACTCCTGTGCCTTGGGGAAGAATCCAGAAGAGATGTCCGTAAATGTATAGGACGAGAAGCTGTCACCAACTGCTTCCAAGACGGCTTTGGTTGCGCCGCCGGTGCCCGCTCCAAGTTCAAGAATGTTCAAGTGGGGAAACCGGTAGGTAATCTGCTTGACAGTTCTCGCAAGGTACTTCGTGTGGTGGGCCATACCAAGCGCGATAGGATAAAACTCGTTGAGGATTTCATCTTTCATAGTAACCTCTATCGCCGATGTGTTACCCAAGACGATATCAACTAAGTTCTCACCGATTCTTGTCAGCAACCTATAGTCGATAACATCGACAAAAAGCTTCGAGGCTGCGCTAATCGTCTCCCACGTATCTTCGTACCATTCCTTCTTCCAAAAAGGTAGTTGGCCGCTCGCGATCCGAGTCTCGACATGCCTAGCGAAGGAAAACAATCTGCTGAGGGGCTGCCCTGCACGCCGAGATGAATCATCTTCGGGGATTGAGCGCTGTAAGTTTTTCAAGAAGTAGAAAGAGACCCTCTCGAGTAAACGGGCAAGCTCCAGCTCTCGTGGATCAGGAGTTGGGCTCATATCATAGGCAGCCTTCTCAGCATCTGGGAATGCAGAGTCCCATACCATAACAGACATAATTTCCTTGTCATCCTGAGCTGAGGCTGGAGAGAACGGGACACAATCAAGCCCTTCAACTTGAATCATTGCGTGGGCGAGCTCCTCGGAGCCTGAGTGCGAGTTTGGGTCCGAGTGTGGGGAATATACATCGACATCGCCCTTAAAGCTGCTTGTCAAGACACTCCGCTGGTATGAATCGAATGGCAACTTCATGCCCCTGATATTTCGCGTTTCACAAAGGAATGGATTCAATGTAACGCGGTCTATCGTTTTCGGAACGTGCATGCTCCACAGACTGCCGTCGTATGGGGCTGCCTTGGCAAGAAGCACCGCTTGAAATGCTGCGTCAAGCATACCGGGATGGACCAAGAGTTCCGAATCCGGGTCGTCTTTAGGAGTCGAAACCCAGCCAGTGACCACGCCGAGCTTTCGTTCAAGCCCAGATAAGGCACGGAATGGGCCTGAGTAATCGTACTCGATTTGCTTCAGTGATTCATAGAAATCGTCAGCCTTAACCGGCAGAAGACTATCGGGACGCGAACCCCTGGCTGGGAGTGCACGAGGGGACTGCTTCCCAAGAGATATCTGAACACAGCCACTGGCCAGCATGCGTAGGGACGAATCACTCCGTGCCTTCTGATTGGTCCCGGATGAGGCCGCAGAGTATTTAAACTTTGCAGATATAGTGCCCACTTCCCGAGTGATGTCATTTAGAGCAAATACTGCTTCGACCCTGGAGTCATCGCTATCGAAGGTCATGGCTTGATGGATACTAATATTATGAACTTGGATGAGTGTCGCGGATCCGAGGTCGGGAGACAGTCTGAGGAGTTCCCTACAAGATTCGATGGCAAGCACCACGTACCCAGCGGCCGGGAAGACAGTTTGGTCCTGGAGGCGGTGTCCATTCAGCCAGGGTATTTCTGTGGGAGTGAGGATCTGACGCCATCTTAGCTCTTGGTCGATAGTAATATCACTAGCTAAATGGCCAAGAAGCTCATGGGCCTTGGTTCTAGACAAAGAGGACTTCGTATATCTGGACTCATGCCAATACTCCACATCGTGATCCCATGAATAAGTTGGAAGGCTTTTGACGAGCCTCGATGGTGCTTTCTCAGACATAAGCTGATCGAAGGCTTGCAAATCAAGCGCCCCGCGACTAAGATGGGTCCAGGCAAATCCTAGCCCTTCTGCTACCGACACAATGTCAGAAGCTCCTCTCTTCAAAAGGCCAGTGTATGGAATAGTTTGTCCAATTGTCTCCTGAATAGTCTGCATTGCCGGGCCCTGGAGCCCTGGATGCGGTCCGAGCTCAAAGGCCAGGTCGAACTCGGACGGGCCAAGATGCGTGCAAGTCTTTTGCACGGCTTGCATGAACAGAACTGGGCTGACGGCATTTTCCACCCAGTATTGATCCTTCAGCTTTTCCAGGCCGTGGTCGATGATATCATCACCAGAGACACTGGAGATCCAGGTGCAATTTGGCGTGGATAGCTGGATATCCAAGGCCTTCAGGGAGTTGAAATAAGGTCCAGCACACGGTACCATGTGGTGGGAATGATAGGCTTTTTCTACCTTCAGTAAGCGCGCAAACTTTTCCTCGTCTTCCAAGATTGTCTTCAGCTCCTCAATAGCATCCTCGTCTCCAGACAGGGTCAGGCTGGATGATGAATTGTAGGCAGCGATAGCGGCACGGCCTTCGAAAACCTCTGACTCGATGAGCTCCGAGGCATCCTCAACCGAAATGCCGGCAGCCATCATTGCACCCTTCTGGCCGTCACTGCCACCTGCGAGCTTTCCGTGCAGGCCACGGTAGTGGGCAATGCAAATGGCGTCGTCGGCAGAGATGATTCCAGCAGCATAAGCAGCAGCTATTTCTCCCGAAGAGTGGCCGACGACGGCGCTAAATGTAATACCGGCGGAGTGGAAGAGGTCTACGAGCACGATCTGGATAGCCGTGCAAAGCGGCTGGGACAGCTCAGCCTCGCCAACGCGCGAGTCGACGACACGCTCCATTTCCTCCCGCAGTGACCACACGGGACGGTCCGCGAGCGGGAGACGAGCAAGGCGCTTCTCTAGGGCTGAGATAATTTCCGCTGCTGCTACGGAACTCGAGAGGAGTTCGGCGCCCATGCGGGGCCACTGAGCCCCCTGGCCGGTGAATACACCCAAGATGACTGGGCCTCGTTTCCCTTCATCCTGGTCGCGGCCCAGTCGTGCGCGGATGCCCACCGGAGTCCCGGAACTCGCAGCCTGGAATTTCTCTTGAAGTCTGGAACGAAGTCCGTTGATATCAGAAGCTGCCACAGCGGTTGCGTACGGCAAGCGACTCCGGCGTGTGTGCAATGTATAGGCAACATCGCGAAGATCGATTGTTTCCTTGTTAGCTTCCACGTAGGCGGAGAACGAGCCGAGATAGTTAGTCAACGACTTCTCTGAGGCAGCTGAGAAAACAAAGGGCGTTACTACTGGTACATGATTTCTCGACTCATGCATCGTATCCATTGCATCCGTCGCTACGCTAGTGCAAGATTCGAGGATCACGTGTGCATTTGTTCCGCCAAAGCCAAAACTAAATGGACTCGTTAGTCTTGCGATTTTCTTACTAACTAGCAGTGCTTACCTATTTACGCTTGCCCGGCGTGGTTGTCCGGCTTCTGTCGATGGCCAGGCCACAGGGGATGTTGGCACGTGTAAGCGCGCACTGAATGGTTCGATTTTAGGATTCAATCTACTGAAAAGAAGGTTTGGTGGTACGACGGACTGCTGCAGAGCTAAAGATGCCTTGAGAACAGCAGCTATGCCCGCCGTGCCTTCGGTATGACCACAAACGGTCTTGATGCTCCCAACAAAGAGAGAGTCACTAGAGTGCTCGGCCTTCTGCGTCGGGCTTCCAAAAAAAGCGGAATGAATGGCCTCAGCCTCGACTGGGTCTCCAGCTGGCGTGCCTGTCCCATGGGCTTCAAAAAAATGGGGCCGGTCGGAGGGTAGCTTGGGGTCTAAACCAGCTCTGCGGTAAGTGTCACGTATCAGAGCTGCCTGGGCGCTTGCGCTGGGTCTATAGTCCCGTCAGTCTTGACACTTCAAGCAAAACATTTTCAAGAGCAAAGATTCGACTTACAAAGTGATTCCCCGAGTCTTGCCGTCCTGGTTGATGCCCGTTTCTCTGATGATGCATTCAATGTGATCTCCATCAGCCATGGCATCGCTCAATTTCTTCATGACGATTGCTCCAACCCCTTCACCACGTGCGTACCCGTTGGCTCCCGCATCCCACATTCGTCCTCGGCCGTCTGGTGAGAGCATCTGCAAATTGCTCTCGCTGACATGCGTCATGGGGTCGAGAATTAAGTTGGATCCGGCTGCTATAGCAACACGTGACTGGCCCGATCTGAGCAACTGAACAGCCTGGTGGACGGCTACTAGACTGGAGCTACACGCCGTATCAATGGTCATGGACGGTCCGTGCCAGTCGAAGAAGTAAGACAAACGGTTCGACATCAAGCTCCGAGCCGTGCCCATAACGTGGTACATGCCAGCGCTCTCTGGATCTCGCATCATGAACTGTTCGTACTCCCCAATCATGAGGCCAACGTAGCATCCAGTGTCCGAACCCTGCAGGCTCTCCATTTTTTGTCCTCCTGCCTCGAGAGCTTCGTATGTTGTTTCGAGCAGCAGGCGAATTTGCGGATCCAGAACGTTGGCTTCTGCAGGATTGATGCCAAAGAAGCTGGCATCGAAGTATCGCTCGATGGGGTCCTCGGATAGGAAATATGACTTCATATCCTGGACGTTGCTGTGGCCGTGGTGCGTGGCGTTCTTATGGTAGAAGCCAGCGGCGTTGAATCGCGCTGCCGGTAGTGGGATACAGAGATCCCTGGGATTTTGAAGCAGGTCCCATAGCTTCGATGGAGTGTCCGTATTACCAGGGAACCGACAGGCACTGCCAATGATGGCGATGGCCTCCTCTTTCTTCTGAATAAGAGACGAAGGCATGGTGCGTAGGTGTTTGGTCTGCTTCCTGGGAATGAAGGCCGAGAGGTATAGGGAGTGTGAAAAAAAAGATTGAATGATACGTTCTTGGTCTGCTTTCTGGAATTGAAGTCCTACCGTTTTAAAATTGTTGAAATAAGAGATTGTGGAACGTACTGCAAGTCTGCCTACTTCTATTATATATTCAAGAATGTAAGGGGTGAAACGATCGAGGACACTATATCACGTGATTTAAAGAAGGTTGTAGTAGACTACGTATGCAGGAGAGGTATGTAAATCCCGAAATTTTTACCGCTTCTGAAGTTCTCCGATATTCATTGTTGTTTCAGGTCAATATCCTATGCCCATTCGCATCATGCTCCCACCTCGGGCCGATTTCTCGCTATTCGTAAAGAAGTTGGCCCATAGGATGGAGATCGGCACCGAAGTAGCGCTCGGCATGTCCGAACAGAGTATACAATCTCCTTCGTACGGGCCTACTGTTCTACGAAAAACAAAAAATCGGCCCGACGCAGGAATAACACCCCGTGCAGACGACAGATTATGCAAGAAACAAATTGGAAGATTAAATCCAGCGGAAGTGATCAAATCGTTGTATAAGACTACATAAACATTAGTTTATAATATCTTTTGTTACTGAAAGGGTTCCTGTAGTGTAATAAAAATGTACCGTTTGATAATCTGTCACTATAGTAGATCATTGTTGTACACCCTCAAGCTCGGGGGTGTACCGCTGACGTCACCCCTGTTGGAGTTTCTAGCACAAGGAAAGAGCTAACATGGAGGTGCATGTAAACTGTAAGCAATGAAGAGGCCTGAACCAAGTACACAGAGCAACCGGAATCCAATTTTCCATGGCATGACACGTACTCTGTAGCATATCAAGGACCATGTTTAGCGAGAAATGAAGATATCGTTTAATAGCTTCCGCTACAGGGATTCATGAATGAGCTGCTAGCGCGGGTTTTGTGGCATCCATACAAATCGTTCAGACTATAGACAAATCCCGTCTGTGGATCACAACGTACTACTGACGGGCTCTCCATCCTTGCTACAAGGGATAGCATGAGCAGATAACTAGTGGTACCACTGCACTGACAAACGTTCGGACCATCCCATGCTCAGCTGTTGTGGGGATTGTGTTGTGCCGGTCCGATTAAGTGTAATATCTGGTTATAATTGACCGAGCTCACAACTACCTTTGGAACTACCGAGTGGTTACCGTATATGAAAGTGTGCATGTACTTTTGTTGAGCTGATCAAGCTGCAGTAAAGTGGAGTTCTGGACGCGCGTCGCATAAACTTCATGGCTCTGTAGAATCCATCTTATCGTCTTCAGGCCTTTCTTTTAGTCTCGCTTTCAAACCTATTCTAGGTTATTGAAGCTCAAGGTCACCGTACGTCAATCTGCGACGTGATTAGGCAAACAAGTCTTTTGGGTCGTAGGGTCTTGGGCATTACCCGTAAAAGATGATCCGTTTGCCTAGAAGCGGACTACCGTCGCAGCCCATTCGTAACTGTCATTCTGTTCAATCTTGTTGATTTTTCCTTTGTCTTCCTTCTGGCCGAGAGAAGACACGGTTCATCTTTCAAAGTATTTCGAATAGGAATGTCTTCTCCACCTTACTATACATATTATCTGGGTGAGTATCGTACTGTTGTATCTTCCGATCCAAGGCCTCCAAATATAGTGCATATCTGGAGGTAGAGTTACCTCTCTGCTCTCCTGTAGCTATGCCTGTTATTCGTTTTCATATCAAGTGGACTTTGTGGCGCCTTAGTGACCGCTGCGACAACGTTCTCACGGGCTTGGAGGATTCCAACACCGTCGGCACAGCTAAATTAGATGTATGTTGATCGTTTTATAAGTCTATAGAAGTTCCGAAGTTTTCCGTGCTATTTTGCGCCGGGTGACCCCATGCATTAGATAATTAATCACTGTGCTTCCAAGCTCCCGAACACTTCCTGGACCCATGTATATAAGTGTAGGCTTCGCTATCTCTGGGTACCGCAAACAGTTTTCTTCTGCCAGACAATCCATTGGTAGGTACTCTCTTTTCTGTGCTCTAAATCCATCATTGCAAATTCCTAATAACTCTGTAGTATACTCCAACTTTCGCAACTGCTTTCCAAAATGCCTTCCTATAGTGTTTTTTCGCAAATGCAGGATACTATAGCAGCCTACTTGGAAAACTGGAGGTTACCTATTTTCCTCATCATTACCGTCGCTTTTGTGCTCTACCTCGTCCGCCTGTGGGCTCTCCCGAAGCCGATCCCGGGAATTCCTCTCAGACACGATGTTACTCGTCACGTTCTCGGCGATATTCCGGCCATGTTGAAAGCCACGGCCAACACGGATCAGACATACATGCAATGGATCCAGCAGGAGATGTTGGTTCTGGACTCGCCGATCGTCCAGATGTTCATACGCCCCCTGTCTCGGCCCGTCCTCATTCTCGCCGACTTCCGTGAGACACAGGACATTCTCATGCGGCGTAAAGAATGGGACCGATCGGAGATGCTAGGCGATCTATTGGGTGGCCTACTCCCTGGTCATCATCTCCACCAGCCGACAAATCCCGCGTGGAAGGCCCACCGCAGATTACTGCAGGACCTCATGTCCCGGTCGTTTCTACATGAAGTTGCTGCACCTGCCGTTTACAACAGTGCTTCCGTCCTCATCAATCTGTGGGAAGTAAAAGCAAAACTAGCTAGGAACAGGCCTTTCAGCGCGCATAATGACATCTATACGGTGGCCCTTGACGGTGTCCAAGCTTTTGCTTTTGGCGAAGAATTCGAGTACAATGCAACGAAGCCCAACCTTAAAGTTCTTGAGGGATTAGATGCCCAAGACATCGCGAGGCTATCAGGAACTAGTGCTACCGAGAACGAAGACGAGCCGGTCGTATTCCCCGAAGCAAAGCCTCATGATGTCGTCACCGCAACACTTGATCTTACCGAGGCAGTAGGGAAAGTTCAAGGCTCCCCACTCATGAGACTAACATGGAAAATCATGGAGCTTACGCCACGTCTTCGTCGGGCCAAGAAGATCAAAGATGCGTACATTCTGAGGGAGTTGAAGCGTGCGGTAGATCATATGAAAGTTGAATATGAGCAAAGCCAGAGCCGCGTTGGTGAGTCGAGTCCATGGGTCCGCTCGGCCGTGGATCATATGGTACAACGGGAGAAGCAACTGGCCCAGAAAGACGGTCGGGATCCCGAGTATTTCTCCGCGACAATGATGGTCGAGGTAGGCAGAAGCATTCTATTATATTCTCGACTACGATTCCAGCAGCTAATCACGAGTTCCATATCTAGACATTTGGGGTTGTCATTGGAGGACACGAGACAACAAGCACGACAATTCTCTGGGGCTTGAAGAACTTGTCCGATAACCAGGTCCCACAGACACAGCTTAGATCCATTCTTCAGGTTTCTTTTTCCGCGGCCAAGTCTGAGAATCGAAATCCTTCTGTAGGGGAGATCACTACCACAAGTATTCCCTACCTCGACGCCGTCATCGAAGAGATTTTCCGCCAAAGCGGGACTTCTCCCGCCTTGGACCGCCAGGCTACGACCGACACCCAAGTGCTAGGCTATCACGTTCCAAAGGGCACCATCATGCTTATGCTCACGCAGGGCCCAAGCCTCAGAAGTTCTGCCTTCGAGATTGACGAGGCCCGACGTAGTCAAAGCTGCCAGGCAGCCAAGCAGGACGGTAGATACCGCACCGAGTGGGACCCACTGGACATAGACGTGTTCAAGCCCGAAAGGTGGCTCGTTCCAGCCTCTTCGACGTCAGTGTTGGGAGTGACAGAGAAGCGAGACTTGAAAGACCAATTTGATGGCGGGGCTGGACCAATGCTTTCCTTCGGACTCGGGATGCGGGGCTGCTTCGGCAGAAAATTGGGCTACTTGGAACTGAGGATTTTGATAACGCTGATTGTGTGGAATTTTGAGCTTTTACCCTGTCCGAAGGATTTGTCCGGGTACGGCTGCAAGATGGGAGTCACAACCAAGCCGAAGGATTGTTATGTTAGGTTGCGCAAGGTTGACCTCAGCCGAAATTAAATATTGAAGCTGAGCTTCTTGACCCCTTTGCCAAGCCATCAAAGAAGCAAAGTAGATAAGCAAACACGACCTTTCGAAGTCATCGAGCTGGAAATCAACTATTGAGTTACACCAACCATCATTTTGCGAAGAGAGACTAAATGCCTAGATTGCAAACTATAGCCCTCACTTGTTTTATGCTCAGAGGCATTTCTAGATTAACAACCCAGGGTGGAGCAATAACTGTATACATCTATTTCCAGCCGACTAAATAGTCAGATGAGAATTCAATATCTTGGCCGACCTAATTGCATGGCACAATCTTTGGCCTACATCAACAGCCGAAATCAATGCCGAAGCAATACTGACCTACACAGTGCGGCTTAGATGGAGTGTACACACTGGTAGTAGAAACTGCCCAGACGGGGGTGTTGCTAAAGGTGCCGCTCATACAAGGGGGTAGCCTGAACGGATAGGACAGTTTGTGCGGTTCTTTCATACAAAAGCGCCGAATTTCCACACGAGACCAAGGGCTAGGCTATCCCGTTCCAAAGGCGGGCTGTACCGTGTGGATACTGCACAGACAAGGTTTGTGTGGAAAAAGGTCACATTGGGTGGGAGACGCACCGACAAGCGGGACAGCCCGTTCATGGGGATCGGATGTACGCAGGGGTGTGCCCTTGTTCACATAGAATCGCCGGGCCCATCCGATCCGCTCAGGCTACATCCTTGTACTACCGAGGGCTGGGTCAGAACACGGGCACCACTGCATAGACAAAACTTGGATGGGAAAATGTCGATCCATGGACAATTCGTTGGTGCCACTACTCATCCGCACATGGTTCCCCCTTGTGGCCCTAATAGTGGCGCGATCAGCAGCACAGTTAACAGGTGTCATTCGTTATGATCGTTTGACTAGCGGTTAGTAGAAACAATCACCTCCCGCGTCTCGCCGGTCAAGTACCTCAATTCAGAGGTCATCCTCACCGCCATCCGGACCGGAGTAGCATTCCGCAGCATGGCTGCCTGACAATTCGTAAGCGATTTTGATTGAAAGATCATTGGTGAGTAGTTCTAGCTAGTGTCCGGATCAGCTTTAGAGATAGGCACAACACCACCGAACGATACAGATCATACCCCTGGCTATATTACGCGGCACGGCGCGTATGTAGAGACCCCTGCATAGGTACCTGGGCCAGCTATCTTTTGGATGAATCGAACGTCCTCAAACATCATCCACATGTTGGTAAGAAGATATCGCTAAAATCATTTAGAGCGCCCGAGGCAGCGCCGTCCTATGATTGCGCCGATGAGTTCAGCATGGTCGAGCGCTTCGGGCGTACTTGCAAGCCCTGCGATGTGTGCTCAACCCGCGTCAGCACCTTTAACTGTCTTAACCTGTGACAGCGGCAGAAATATATGACCACATTCTCTTTCTCGAAACCAGATACAGTTCGAACCTTATCGTTTCTATTAGCCTAAACATAACATAACTCGTATATCTACGCCGCGGATATCATGGCTGCGTCTCTCCCTCCATTGCCACACTCTCAACGCGCACTTGTTCAAGACTCGGCCGGCCAGCCAGTACTCGCTCACGATGTCACCGTTCCCGAGCTGCGACCAAAGACTCTCCTTGTGAAGACGATTGCCGTATCCGTAAACCCATGCGATTATAAGATGGGGACCAATTTTCCTACCCAGGGTGCCATCATTGGTTCTGACTTTGTAGGCAAAATCGTGCGCATCGGTCCTGAGGTCGCCGAACTGCGACCTGACTTAAGCATAGGCGATACGGTCTGTGGCTATATACACGGTTCAAATCCTGCTGAGCCTGGAAACGGCGCTTTTGCAGAATATTTAAGGGCGCACGCACAGTTGGTCTACAAGGTCCCCGACGGTATGCAACTCAGGGAGGCTGCGGCCCTGGGTGTCGGGCTGCTAACGGCAGCCTTGTCGTTATGGGATGCGCTGCGCCTGCCGGCATCTCCAGAAAAGCCGTTGGCTTCTGCGAGCCCGCCCGTGTATGTGCTTGTGTACGGGGCAAGCACAGCATCGGGTACAATGGCACTGCAATTGTTGAAACTGTAACAGTCCTTCTGTCTGCCGTTGGCTTCTCTATTTGCTAATTAGGCTTGCAGATCCGGGATCACGCCCATCGCAACCTGCTCGCCGAGGAACTTTTCCCTCGTCAAGTCCTACGGCGCTTCACACGTATTCGACTATGCGGATGAAAACACAGCAGAGGCTATCCGCCGTCTAACGGGAAATAAGTTAGAATACGCGCTAGACTGTATTACGGACAATTTCTCAGTGGCCTGCTGTTACAACACCATCGCCCGCACCGGCGGGCGGTACATCACTCTAGAGCTGTGTCCTACAGAGATGCGGCCGAAGCGGAGAGCGGTGAAACACGACTGGATCTTTGCGCTTGATATCTTTGGAGAGCCGATTCCGCTGAGCAAGGGCTATGAGAGAGCTGCCAGTCCCGAAACTCATCGGTTTGCTATTCACTGGTATAGAGTCTTTCAGGGTCTGATTAACGAGGGGAAGCTGCGTGCTCACCCATTGCACGAGCTAGAGGGTGGGCTTGAGGGTGTCAAGGAGGGAGTTCGGCTCTTGAAAACAGGTTCTATCTCTGGGGAGAAATTTGTTGGCTTTCTCGAATAAACAATTGCGATGGATACGCAATGATAGGGGACCTAGGTGCTATTCTACAGCCTATGTCAAATAGATAGGTCCTAGTATAACAGAGACCTTCATATTCTTATGGAATCAACCAATTAGCGCTCCTTACATATCTTTAAAAAATGTTGAAATCATAGTGTGTGAAGTTGAGCGTCAATTTTGCTATCCGGCAATAGAGGTACCGCGGAGGACTAGTACCAATACATGTTTAACGACTAATAGAAATCTATCCTAAATTCTTGAGAAGCAGGTGAGATAGGCTTCGAAGGCAGAGGGCGAGCGTGACGGCCTGGCCGCGCGGCTTACATTCCCTTGTTCATGATTTGAATTGATCGAGTGGAGAAGGCGTCTCGCCTAGTACAAATATGGCATGTATCAACAGTTTTGGAACAGGGAGTGCTGTTGGTATCTTCTCTGCTCAATAAGTGTCACTTCGTTTGCATGTAATAGAAGCGAAACACTACCTCTACCCAACGAAGAGTGTCTCATCAGCACCGCTACACAATCACGGATACTAAAACTAATTACGTCCCATACTGTAGTATTCAAAGTTGAACAGTTCTAATCTTGCTCTATTCAATTTGATGATCATCCCCAACACCAAACCTGATATTACCCCTGCTCATATCCTGTCTGTGCACTGTCTTTACTCTCGTAGAAGAAAACGCGGGACATAAGCGAGCCTCGGAGCATGGAAAACAGCTCCACTCTATCTTTGACGGGAGCGCCGCGTACCGCAGCGGGTGGTTAGTTGATGATTAGCGTGATAAGAGGTACCAGGTGGTATCATTATCGGGCGATTTTACGGATGCTACGCACGGACACAATTTGGGTCGAAACTCAAAGACTTGTATAGGAGAATCGCCCAGACATAATTGTCTCTTGTGACCACTTCTGAGTTAGATACATCACTTGGTACAAGGGGGAGCATAAGTGGGTGAGTAGTCGGTGTCACATCCCTACCTCTTACCTGCACATGCTCCCCCTTGCATTTACGAACTCGGTCAATTGTAAATAGACGTGACACTTAATCGGGCCGCGTACCAGCATATAATGATTACCCCTACCTGAGAAAGCTGCAGAAGCTATGGTATCGGCGGGATCTAGATCAACTTTCCGTGGAGAATCACGCTAATCACCACCTATACCAAGAGATGGTGCATCCGGCGGGTGTAGGTTACTCCACCCAGCTAGACTTGAATATCGGACCGCAAACATACATGAAGTGGCTCCTTAAAGTTCAGGAAGCTGCAGATGCTACGGAAGCTGCGGGGCGTAGATTATCTTTCTGTATTGGATTAAGCTAATCACTACCTTTACCAAGAGATTGTACATCAGGCGGGTGGCCATTACTCCAATCGATTGGTCTTCATAATGCTGGACTTTTCCCAGTTTTCTTTCCGCTTCCTATTAGCCTTCTTCCTCTGCTTCTTGTAAAACACATGTCATAGCACTCTCTGCGGAACGGCATTGACTATCGTACACACAAAATATCATGACACCAACACTCGACCACATGCTTCAATTCCAAAATTGGCCGATTAGTATGTATCTGCTGCTAATCACTACATTGATCTTGTTGATTGCCCGGATCGTTTGGCAACCCCCATTTCCCCTAGCTGCCCCTCCGCTACTAAAGGAAAGCCTACCTATCGTCGGAGCGCTGCGATTCTTCTCAGCACGAGCAAACTTCTGCAAAGATGGTGCCTCCAAGACAAAGACCGGAAACTACAGCTTCTACTTCGGAAAGTACCGGATCGTAGGTTTATCAGGCGTCGAAGGCCGCAAGACCTTCTATCAATCCAAGGATTTCAGTCTATTTGAGGGGTAAGTTTCCCCCGCCAAAGTGTAGGCAATTGGCTCGACCATATCTCGTGGTACTGCTGTACGCAGAACTTATAATAGCATAGCTACGCCGCCCTACTCACCGCCACCCCCAATGTCAACGTGGAAGAAAACGGGACGAAATTTGACGTCTGGTTCTTAAGAAAAATCACCACGCTGATGAAGAAGGACAACTTGGTGAAGGGGCTGCGCTTTCTAGTCAGTGACACCTCATCTGCATTGAACCGAGTCGTGGCCCGTTGTGGTACGGGCGGCGGCATCTTCGACCCCTTCGACGAAATGAACCGCATTGTGTACCACCTTACCATGCGTACTGTTGGGACAAATGAGATTGCTGAGTCACAGGAGCTGCTCGATAGGTCACTGCATCTAGTCGAAGTTATCGATGACAACAACAGTACTGCGCGCATCATGTTCCCGTGGCTTCTCACACTGAAGCACGTGAAGCGGCTGGTTGCAGCAGGGAGGATGTATTTGATGATTAATCGTATCTTGCGGGATAGGAGAAGGACTGGGAGACGGGAGGATGATGCTGTGCAACTGCTGCTGGACGAGGGTGCATCTACCACACGGATCGTCTTGGCAAGTTTTTCTTCTTCCTCGGTTTCCGCCTTCTCACATCTATCATGAGGCTTTCTACTATCTAGCTCCCACTGTTTCTGTGTAACTGACGCTGCGATATTGCGATGCACTCCACCCGCCTCGCATCCCCCCCTTCTCAAATCTTCTAAATTTCTGGATAACAAATCCATGATACAAGGCTAACGATGATATACTGTTCAGTTTGTCATAAACGGCCTTCTGGTGGCCAAGCACCGGATCAGCCCCGAGCAGACGCCTCTCGACATCCTCGGCAAGCTGACGCTCGACGACTGGGAATCCGATTTTCCCCTGACCAACCTGTGTCTGCACGAGTCCATCCGCCTCCAAACAGTAGGGACCGCGTTCCGCAAGAATGTCAGCGGCAGAGACGTCCAGATTGGTAATACGAGCGAGGTCGTGCCTAAGGATGGCTTTGCCGCCTTTCATCTGGACGATATCCACATGAACCCCGATATCTACTCGGATCCGACCAAGTTCGATCCTGCTCGGTATCTGCCTGACCGCGCCGAGGACAAGAAGGTGCCTTTGGCTTATGGAGGCTGGGGCATTGGCCGACATCCTTGCTGTGGGTTATATCTTTCCTTTCTCTAGCTGCGTTGTACTTTGTAATCTAAACTAACTGTGGGTTTTTTTTAGTGGGAATGAGAGTAAGTTGTTTCCAAAACAAATTAAAGGTGCTGTAAATGGCTGATATTTCGGTGTAGTTCGCCAAGGTGGAAAATGCTATCATATCGGCAGTGTTTATTTCCATGTTCGACTACAGTCTCTGCGATGCAGACGGTAGCCCGGTGACCGAAGCACCAGTCATTGACCGAAATGGGCTTGTCATTCGAAAGCCCGACAGGCCGCTTCGATTGAAATATACGCCGCGCCAGTACTGATCTGGGACCATGGAAATGTCGGGAGGGCTTTCAACGTGACTTCTTTCAAGTAGGGTAGTAGCATCCCTCACTTTATGCTTTAGCTTCCTGGGTTGGCAGATGATCTCATTACTCGAAGAACACTTCCGTCTCTGTAACTCTTCACGGCCTGGTCTCTACAACTGTTTTTGGTGCGCACAAGACTATTTCCTCACAAGTCCTATACAGTCGTTCGGTTTTCACATATAGTCAAATAACCAGAACCCAATACTGCGTCGACTATTTAGATGTGTCCGACTGCAATGTGATTCCGATGCGAATAATTAACAAATCATTCCCCATGGCAATCAGTGCAAATAGGACTCCTAGGGTGTCCTGCCGTCTTTGAAAGGTTCTACCTTTTTGGTGGATTTAGGTATAGCAGGCTTCTTGCTTGATTTCAGTAGACTAACTTTCACCCCTTTTATTCAGTTTTGACATTGTCTCTGGCAAGCAAGACGCTGCTGACTCTTTCCGTTTATGCTAGTGCATCTGTAGGTTAGTCTGTTCACATCATCACTGATTGCTGGAGGAAGCTGGCATACCTCTCGAGGCCTTCGACCCAAGCTCTGTAGCTGCCCGCAGCATTCGTAATTCTAGTTGTGTCATGAATTCTATTAATATAGACAATATCGATGGTACTCCTATCCCATTCTAGCGCCTTCCTCACTCCTTCCACCGCCTTGGCAGCAACCCAACTTGAGCCGTAGAACCCGAACATCGTATCCAGATCCGACGGTGTCTCCAAGTGGCGATTAACTAGCCCGCATAGGGAGAACGGCATAGTGTCTCGACTTCAAACTGGGAATCCGGAGCCTTTACTTCCCTCACCGTAGACGAGAGGTTCTGAATCGCCCGTGAGGAGAGAAGACGAGATGTCCAGAGACGCCGTGGCAGCGAGAGCAAGGCAGCAAAAAGCGTAGCCAAGCAGCAATCTCCCGGATCACAAAACCATAGATACCAAGCACCGACCCCCTCTCAGCGCTCTCCATCCCCCCTCCCCCCAAAAAAATTACCACTCGGGTGCCAAGACCCAAGAACCCACCAACAAGCACTCCAGCACAACCCCATCCCATCCATCGCAAGACCCCGCATTCAGCGCCGTGGCCGTGGACAATAGCCCAGAATCCCGACCCAGCCAAATCAACCAACCAACCAACCAACCAACCAACCAAGCGGCCAGAGCCCGAACGAAAGAACAAAGCCTACTTCAGACATCTAACGAGCCAGCCATGAAAGGCTATGCTTTGTCGGACTCTTTAGTTTAGAATCTCGTGCCTAGATATCTAGCTCCGATATACTTTGCTGCCTCCTATCGGCTCCTCGCGTAACGACGACTTTGTGTGTGTGTGTGTGTGTGTGTGTGTGTGTGTGTG